>CM042401.1:6264442-6359442 GCA_023634145.1 Thymallus thymallus | reverse complement strand
AATTCCAAGACTACTACATGAGGGTGGAAGGACTGCTATGTTCTCCCAACAGCAAGAGGCTCTCATTGTTGATATGGTCCTTCAAAACAATGCCATCTGACTGCGTGAAATACAGCAAAGAGTTGTTGAACACAATGTAAACTTTGATGGAATCAACAGTGTCAGCCTTTCTACCATTGACCGTGTCCTTCAGCGCAACAGTGTACGCATGAAGCAAGTGTACAGAGTACGCTTTGAGCGCAACTCAGAAAGGGTCAAAGATCTACGATTTCAGTATGTGCAAGTAAGTATACACTTAGACACTTTCAGCGCTGATGCTTACAGTACAATGCTATGCTACTAGCCTACTGTTACTGTAAACTGTCCTATATTGTAGTGTATGTAAATCAGGAGTGCATACAAATACACTATTGCAGAAGTCTGTCTTTCTGTATCACTTACTAAACTACTTATTTATCTATTTGTATATATAGAGAGTGTTTGAATTGGATTCCATGGAAAGGCCCCATGAATACATTTTTGTAGATGAAGCAGGGTTCAATGTGGCGAAGAGGAGAAGGAGAGGCAGGAACGTAATTGGCCAACGTGCCATTGTGGAAGTCCCTGGCCAGCGTGGTGACAACGTCACCCTTTGTGCAGCCATAAGTAATGGTGGGGTTCTCCACCGTCATGCAACCCTGGGGCCATATAACACTGAACATCTTCTTACAAATTTGCCTTCCACCATACAGCCCTTTCCTCAACCCAATAGAATAGTTTTTCTCTGCGTGACGGTGGAAGGTCTACGACCGAAACCCATATACCAGGGAAAATCTCTTATAGGCAATGGAATTGGCCTGTGGTGACATAGGTGTGGAGTGTTGTCAAGGCTGGATCTGGCACACCAGAGGGTTTTTTCCCCTGTTGCCTGGCAAGGGACAACGTTGCCTGTGATGTGGACCAAGTCCTCCAGCCAGAACCAGAACAAAGACGTGATGCTGAGGCAGAATGAATCTCTCATTGACTTAGATTTTGCAGTTGCATAACATTTTTGAGTGTACTGTAATGTGCTTATCATTTAGAGTTTTCTTTGTTCTTTGTGTTTTTGCAGTTGGACTACTGTATTTTTATGCAAGTGCTGAATATACAGACATTCAATACCGTATTACTTGCAGTACTTACAGTATACAATATATTTACTGTACTAAGTTGTGATTACTATACCTTTTGTTTTAATTGCAAAATGCGTTTACTATATGCAATAAATAAAATAAAAACTGTAACTATATGCCCTGGATACTGTGTTCTCCATTTTTTGATGTAGTGTCTAATGAATGCTCTGTAGTGTTTATATATTGACTGGCTGTGTGTATGATCTGAAAGCATTGTTTGATTTTGAGCACAGATTAAATGGTTTTGAGGCGATTGCTTGATTTTGGCAGAATAGTCAGGAGTTTTGTGAATTTAGTTTGAAGATTTGGTTTTGTGTTTAAAGTTTTGAGAAAATGGGTGAATGTTTCAAGTAATAGCACCCGAGAAAAACTGTAAATGGCTTTTATCGCCCGCCTCACCCTCTTGCTCACCACCCTCTAACCCTACCTCTCCGCCCTTCCTCTCCCCATACTCCAAGTCCTCAGGCTCTCACTGTGACTGGAAAGTAATGAGTGTAGATTGATAAACCCCCCTCTTCCTCACTCCCTCCCCACCTCCCTCACTCTCACCTTGGGCTTTCAGCTTAAACCCCTCCTGTGGTGTTTTCACCATCAAGGTCAAACCAATGCCATTTACAGTGGTACAAGTTGATAAATATGATACAAATTGGATTTGATTGAGTGACACAACAGCATGGAAGCTATGTCAGTCAATGGGTGTGTTATAGGGTCCAGTTCTATATTCAGGGACCAGTCCTATATTTAGAGTCCAGTTCTATATTCAGGGACCAGTCCTATATTTAGAGTCCAGTTCTATATTTAGGGACCAGTCCTATATTTAGAGTGCAGTTCTAGATTTAGAGTCCAGTCCCATATTGGCATTTCCTCTCCGATGCCCTTTACCCTCCACCCTACTACCCTAGTCTCCTGACCCTAAACCCTACCCAGGGGCTTCATGGCCCGACTGGGCCCACCCAGAGCTCCCTGAGGTCCTGACTCTCTGCTCCAAAGAGCTAACCCCAGTCCCAAAGAGCCAGACCTAGCCCAACCCAAGAAACACAGTCTGTGTGTCCGTCCGTCCGTCTGTGCTTGTGTGTGTGTGTGTAATGTGGGACCTCTCCAGCTCCCTCCATCTGGTGGTCAGTGGGTGGTCCTGTCACCTCTCCTTAAACCAATTGGAGTGTCATAGTCTAGCAAACACTGACTCTGTCTCCACACAGGTGTGTGTGTGTGTTTTTTGTGTGTGTGTGTATGCCTGTGTTGCCTGTGTTTCTATGATGAGCTGAGGTCATTGTGCACTTGTGCCACCTGTACTGTAAGGAGAATGGATCTTTGCTCCAACTCTGACTGACATGATGGATAACTGCCAGGTTAATAAACTTTCCCACTGAGCTCCTGTAAACACACACTCTGTTAACACTCAGCTAAATACACACTCGCTTAGTTACATAATACTCCGCTAGATGACCTCAACAACATCAGCAGTTGTCTATTTCTGATGAGAAAATTGACTGGGAAAGGTATAGTAGTTACTATCGATTTACAATGTAAAGTAAAGCCTTGCAACACACACTTCCCGTCCCCCCTCCCACTGTAACGTTTACAATGTAAAGTAAAGCCTTGCAACACACACTTCCCGTCCCCCCTCCCACTGTAACGTTTACAATGTAAAGTAAAGCCTTGCAACACACACTTCCCGTCCCCCCTCCCACTGTAACGTTTACAATGTAAAGTAAAGCCTTGCAACACACACTTCCCGTCCCCCCTCCCACTGTAACGTTTACAATGTAAAGTAAAGCCTTGCAACACACAATTCACGTCCCCCCTCCCACTGTAACGTTTGGAGTGTGTAGCCGTAGCATGCGCCTCATTGCACTCCAGAGGACATGCTCTCTGCTCATAAATAATGTCCATGTATTATTCACAGCTGCTTTAGCAAGCTCCCCCTGCTAATGCCTCCTAATGTGCCCAAACACACAGCCTGGCCCTGGCCTGCACTCACACACTTACAGGGCCACTTACAGGTGACACAGTGACAGACAGAGACCAGTGCAGGCCAGTGCACAGGGAGGCTGGGTGACTCTCTCTCTCTCCCACTTTCTTTGGTGTATGTAATTATAACCACTGAAGCATACTGTACGTATGAACTGTCTGTCCTCTCTCTCTCTCTCTCTCTCTCTCTCTCTCTCTCTTTCTCTCTCTCTCTCTCTCTCTCTCTCTCTCTCTCTCTCTAACATGTTTCGTTTAGCAGACGCTCTTATCCAGGACGATTAACAGGAGCAATTAGGGGATTCTTTATCAATATGCGTTCAATCAATTGTCCCACACATGTATCATAGTTTCTGAATAAGCATTGATTCAGTTAACTCGAGGACACAGTGTGACAAAGCCAGGGTACGGTATTACGACAGAGTAAACCTCATCAATATGTAACAGTGCCTTAGTGACTCTGCTTAGGAGGTGAGGGCAGTCTGCATGAAGCGAGGTTGCAATGTACAGTACCAGGGCATTTTCAAAGTACAGTAATATGTGCATTTTTTTTACATGACCTTCAAAGAGCTCAAACAAATGAATGGTACCACTATTGACATAGTTAAACGTTTATCAGAACAGCGCAAACTGGCTCTAACCAGAATAGAAAGAGGAGTGGGAGGCCCCGGTGCACAACTGAGCAATAGGACAAGTACATTAGAGTGTCTAGTTTGAGAAACAGACGCCTCAAAGTCCTCAACTTGTAGCTTCATTAAATAGTACCCGCTAAACACCAGTCTCAACGTCAACAGTGAAGAGGCGACTCCGGGATGCTGACCTTCTAGGCAGAGTTGCAAAGAAAAAGCTATATCTTCCTCTGTCCAGTGTCTGTGTTTTTTTGCCCATCTTAAACTTGTATTTTTATTGGCCAGTCTGAGATACGGCTTTTTCTTTGATACTCTGGCTAGACTCATGGCATTCTCTAATGCCCACAGGCCTCACAAGACTCGTCTGATCTTTCTTATATCTCTCAGATATAGGACAGACACTTCAGAACAAACTTTCTGGGGACTATCTGTTGTTCCATGTATTGAATCTGTTATTCAATGTTTAATAGTGAAGACATCAAAACTATGAAATAACACATATGGAATCATGTAGTAACCAAAAAGTGTTAAACAAATCAAAATATATGTCATATTTTAGATTCTTCAAAGTAGCCACCCTTTGCCTTGATGACAGCTTTGCACACTCTTGGAATTCTCTGAACCAGCATCATGAGGAATGCTTTTCCAACAGTCTTGAAGGAGTTCCCACATATGCTGAGCACTTGTTGGCTGATTTTCCAACCCAAATTTGGATTGTGGATGCCAGGTCATCTGATGCAGCACTCAATCACTTTCCTTCTTGGTCAAATAGCCCTTACACATCCTGGAGGTGTTTTGGGTTATTGTCCTGTTAAAAAAACAAATTATAGTCCCACTAAGGGCAAACTAGATGTGATGGCGTATCGCTGCAGAATGCTGTGATAGCCATGCTGGTTAAGTGTTCCTTTAATTCTAAATAAATCACTGACAGTGTCACTAGCAAAGCACCCACACACCATCACACCTCCTCCTCCATGCTTCACGGTGGGAACCGCACATGCGGAGATCATCCGTTCACCTACTCGGCGTCTCAGAAATACACAGTGGTTGGAACCAAAAATCTCAAATTTGCACTCATCAGACCAAAGGACAGATTTACACCAGTCTAATGTCCATTGCTCTGGTTTCTTGGTCCATGCAAGTCTCTTCTTATTATTGGTGTCCTTTAGTAGTGGTTTCTTTGCAGCAATTTGACCATGAAGGCTTGATTCACGCAGTCTCCTCTGTACAGTTCATGTTGAGATTTGTCTGTTACTTATTTATTTGGGCTGCAATCTGAGGTGCAATTAACTCTAATGAACTTAACCTCTGCAGCAGAGGTAACTCTGGGTCTTAATTCCTGTGGAGGTCCACATGAGAGACAGTTTCATCATAGCGGTTAATGGTTTTTGTATGTACTTTTAACAAGGCACACCTGTTAATTGAAATGCATTCCAGGTGACTACCTCATGAAGCTGGTTGAGAGACTGCCAAGAGTTTTGTGGTTACTACATGATTCCATGTGTTATTTCATAGTAGAAACAATGTAGAAAATAGTACAAATTAAGAAAAACCCATGAATGAGTAGTCGTGTCCAAACATTTGACTGGCACTGTAAATATTTTAGTTTTTATAATTCAAGGGATCTTAATATTTTAAATCAAATAGCAAAATTATCCTTGGTATTTCATAGCTTAGTAGAATCCCCCCGTAGAATCCCCCCCCCCCCACTTACATTGATGACTTTTTGCAAATCCAATCAGTTTTTCACATTGATTCTGAGAGGCAGAAATGCTGAGCTAGATAGAGAGTAAGTGATAAAGAAAGAGTGAGTGAGTGTGTGAAAAATTTAGTGTGTGAATAAGAGAGAGAGAGAGAGTGAGAGATGTCTTGCCTGAGTCTCTGTGACACTAGACCGCTGTCTAGGGCATCCGCTGTCTTCCTCCTCTGTGTCCGTTCTCCTCTCAAAGCCTCTGAGAAAATCTAAGTGGTAGATGTTCTACCTCCTCCTTTATTTCCTTCCTTCCTTTTCTTCCTCTTTCCTCTTCTCTGCTGTTTGTGTTGTGCTTGCCCGCGCTACACTGAGGAGATGTGTGTGCGTCTCTGCCTCTGTGTCAAAAAGAGTGCGTTAGTGAGAGTGTGGTGTTAAGTGTGATTCCGTTGAGTGTCAGAGCGACTGATAGACCGAGAGAGAGAGAGAGAGAGAGAGAGAGAGAGAGAGAGAGAGAGAGAGTGAGAGAGAGCAAAGCTAGCACAAACACATCGACCCCTTAGGGAAATTCCTACTCCCTGCCTCCCTCTTCCACCTGCCCCCTCCTCTCTCTCCATCAACCCCTCTCTCCCTTTCTTCTCTCTGATTTATTTGTCTTTCACATACTTTGTTGATCTTTCATCATTTTTTAGGGACATAAGACAAGACATAAGACAACATTTTAATCTTTCCCTCCTTTTTGTTACTTTAAATGTTTTGATGATTTCTTTCCAGCCATAACCATGCCTTAAGACGTGTCTTTAAAGCCTCAATTGTGTGTCATTCAAGATGTATCCAGACATTTAAAGACGAAGGTGATGGTTGGGTGTATGACAGCGTCTGATTTTACCAGAATACAAATGTTAATGGGTTTTTCAACCTTGCCATTTCTCATACCATTCAATATAGACATTTGAGAATGAGACTCTTTTACCTTTTCAGTATATTGCTAAGTGTTTATCACTTGACATAAAGTGGAATTAGTGGCACTTATGAATAAGCTCTGAAGGTTTCTCTCGCCTCGATCAAGATTGTTAAAAGCTTTGGGAAAGGCAAGCACATCTTAGCCTTTGTGTCATTCCCTTGATTTTGTAAGGAACGTATTAGCTGTAGTAATTATTGTAGAATAGATGAGAGCAGCAAATGTACCGAGTCCACCTCAGTTTCCAATGATCGAGACACATCACCAATGTACTTATCAAAGTGCTCAAGGTTCCACAGACAATCAATGCATCGATTAGAACCTTTAATCAGGAATGAGTGTTCTGAATGAGTTCATTGTATTCATACAATCTAGCTGAACAACTCTAATATTGTTCAGATTGGTTGGAGGTTAGAGCATGGTGCTTTTATCACCAGAATTGTGGGTTTGATTTGTACATGGGCAATATACAAACTGTACACTGTTGACTGTAAGCCTGAAAGCCTAAGTAAATGCATGGCTGAAAGGCGATTGAATAAGCTCCTCAAGTGACCTCTGGGATAAGACTCCCAGACAGGTGTATTGGAGCGGTCTCATGATCTCATCCCATTGGACCGATTACACTCCTCAGTTTTAGCCCCATAATCTGTTCTTCTAGAACCCCCCCCCCCCCATAAACCACAGATAATTAGTGCAACACTGGAGGAAGAGTAGAGGAGGATATATAAGGGTTGTAGGAATTAAATATGGAGACCACCTGCTATTACAACATCTACAGAAAGTAGCACCCCCCCAACCCCCAACCCCCTCCACCCACACACCTCCCCCACATACACACACACCCTTTATTTGCTGCATATGTCCTTTCCAACAGTTATATTAGTCTCTATTTGTGTCTCTGCGCTCTCTCTGCTGTTTTTTTTCTTGGGGGTTACGTAGAGGGAGGGATATTCTGCGTCTTTTTTTTTTTCAAAAATGAAAAGCTGCCCCCCTGTCAAGGTTCTCCGTAGGGGGTGCACTTCACCGAGTAACGCTGCTCCTTCTCTATTCCTAGACCCCTGGGACCCTCTCATCCCCCCTCTACTCCTCCCTCTCGCCCCTCGTTCTCTTCCCCTTTCCCTCCCTCCCTCATTCATCTCATCACCCTCTCCTCCCGCCGTTCTTTCCTCGTTAGTTTCATCTCATCCACCTCTCTTCATCTCTTTCCGATGCTCCAGATACCTAGAGCTCTGATCCCAGTTTCCGTCGAAGGCCCCCAAATTTTCTCTTCCTCTTTGTCTCCTTCTCAGACTGTGTCTGGGTCTGAAGTCTGACTCTCTCCTCCCAGACGTTTCTTAGCTTATCTCCCTCCTCTCTCCCTGGGGCCCTGCCTCCCCTCCTCTTCCTCCCTCCTTTTTTATCTTCTTCATGAAAAACACTTTTTCACACACTCTTTATTTTTGGTCACACTATATCTGGATAGCCTATCATACTATCAACAAACTATCTGTTGATAATCAACTGCTTGCTAAGGCTACGGTTATGGTTAGGGTAAGGTTTAGAATAAGGGTTAATGTAAGTGTTAAGGTTAGGGCTAGGGTTAGTTGAAGGGTTAAGGTCAGGGTTAGAATAAAGGTTAGGGTTAGGGTTAGATAGTTAGCTAGTTAGCTAGTTGAAATGTTACTGATAGTCTGTAGAGCATCTAAAGACGGTCTATCCAAATAATGTGTCAACTATTTTTGTTTTTCAAGGCAAGTCTGAATGGGTTTGGCGCGCGGCAGTCGGGCCGATGAGAAACCCAGAGGGTGGCCCGCTTTAGGGGGCGGGGGGGGGCGATGTCTCGGAATAAATAAGCATGGGTAATTTGCTCGAGAACCGCGCTCTCTCCGAGTTTTTTTCTTTCCACTTCACACGGAAAAGAACAGAACAGAGGCAGCCTAGAAGATAAAGACACAATGAAATAGTGTGAGATCCTTGCATAGACTCATTATATGGCTGTCAGAGAAGTTCTCTCTCGTTCTTTTTTGTCTGTCTTCTCTCTTTGTGATCTGTACTCAGCCTCCCTGCTGCTTTCTTACCTTTCTTCCCCAAGGCTAAATTATATTTATTACATATTAGTTTAAGTGGCTGTGTGTGTATATGGTAATTGGTTTCTGTGAAGTCAGTGAGTGGAGGCTGGCAACTTTCAAACTGAGCATTCCTTTGCTGCTACATGAGTGCAAGGCCAAAGTCAGATTTAAGGTATGGTTATTGGTTTTATCAGTATGGATGGTTAAAAAACATATTATATGTAGGCTAGTTTTATGACTAACCTTAAAACTGTCTCATGGAATGACACCTGGCTTCAATACTACAGATAAACAGACAAACATAATTGATGGCAAACAGCACAGAATGTCTTTGTTTCCCCTTTTTTTTTGTTATTAATGCAGTGAATAATGAATGGTTTATGATGAAGGATTATCTAAAGCATATGATTTACTGACAGTTCCTTTCACATCCCCATCTCTATCTGTTTCTGTCGCTCACTTGCTTTTTCTTTCTCTCTTGTTCTCTCTCTATCGCTCTCTCTCATCCTCTCTCCTCGTCCTTTCTTTTTCACACACACACACACACACACACACACACACACACACACACACACACACACACACACACACACACACACACACACACACACACACACACACACACACACACACACACACACACACACACACACACACACACACACACACACACACACACACACCGACACACGGACACACACACACACACTCATTAATTCCCGGCCCAGTGTCCCAGACTAGTCTGTAGTGTGAAAGACAGGTCAACTGTGAACATCAGGAATTAATAATGCAAGACAGGAAGTAACCCACACAACAACAACAAAGCACTGCACTCAGCCTCTACAAGAACCGCTATCCTTTACATCCTGCCCTGTGGTTGTGTGTAGGTGTGTGTGTGTGTGTGTGTGTGTGTTTGTGTGTGTGTGTGTGTGTGTTTGTGTGTGTGTGTGTGTGTGTTTGTCTGTGTGTGTGTGTATGTGTGTTTGTCTGTGTGCGTGTGTGTGTGCTATATAAACATCTGTAGTGATGGCACCCTGTCAGACAGTAGAATAGGTGCTATAGTCGTTAAGTTGCTTCTCCACCCTGAAGTCTTGCTTCACTCGGTTTCTCTAGTGCCTCATCCAATAAAAATAACCTCCATGACTGTGAAACGTAGACCTAATTTAATTATGGGCAGCATTTGGCTGTTATGGCGTGCATTTATACAGCGCCTTTTCACTGGGTCTCAAGGTACTTTACTTTGCCATTTACCTCATCCACCATCCGTGTGGCAGCACCCACCTGCTGTTAACCAATGATGAGAAGTTGGATGTGCGAATTATGAAGATTGTTTTGTTGGCTTTGACTGGTATGTTTTACAACTAGAGTAGACAAGAAATGAGTAGATGTGGAGAGAGGGAAAAGCAACCATTTTAAAAGCACTCATTGTTTCATTCAGTGCCTGAACATAGATCAGCACTCCTACTCTGAGACCCTTTATGAATGCGCACCCTGGACTATTTTTCTCTCTTTACACTCTTAGCATTTTCTCTCCTTGGAGTACGAACGCACTAATGATCTTTTTCTTTTCTTCAATCAGGAATGAGATCATTCAACAGTCAAAAACACAAGACAAAACCCACTCTGGGAACATTTGGTCAAAGAGAGTTTGGCCCAGACTTACAGCAAAACCGCTCCTAGTTGGGAGTCTTAGTTCTATGGCATATGGTTCTCTTTAGAATAATCTATGGTTCTCTTTAGAATTCAAAGGTGACCAAAGTAAGTTCATTAGCTATTGATGCGTTGTGTAGTTGTGTAGTCACGGCCACTGAGCCAAACTAAAAAAGAGACACTAATTAAGCATAGAAATAGAATTACAGAACATTGACTTAAATGGGAATGTCTGTTCTAGTAAATATATTTCTGTGTAATTAGGTATCCACTGCCAGCTGGGGTGGGTGTGATCTAGGATCAGTTTTCCTTTCAGATCATAATGAATAAGATGATATGGACATGGGGGACCTGATCCTAGATCAGCACTCTGACTTTGAGCCGCTTTATGAATACAGACTGTGGTGTTTTTGTGTCTCCCTGTTTGTGAATGTGCCCAGGAAGTAAGTGAGGACCCACCTGTCACCATGGAGATGGGTCCCTATGGGGTGAAGGCCTGTGTGATTGCATCAAGTTAGTTGTTTGAACTTCAAGCCAAAGCACTTGTTTGGACCTCTGTCTTTGAGTGTGTTCCAATGGAGGTAATGAGCTGGGAGGAAACCATATGTGAAGGGTTGCTGGAAAAAAGGGTTGGTGGTGCACAGCAAATTCTCCAGTGTTAACTCAACACTAACCACGTTTCCATCCAACCATTTCATGCAGATGACTTACCTGACACATGAAAGAAGTCACGACCAGGCTGATGGAGACATGGAATGCTATAAATGCCTACAGACAATTTCTTCATTAGACATGGTGGGTTCTTTATGTGTCTTTAAAAATAGTGAGAAATGTCGATAGAAACCCCGTAATACACAAATATTTATATAATAACCATCATATCAAAGTAAACTTGGAGTCACGCGATGATATGTCGTGTGGTCCTCCCACTACGACTCTGGAAAGCATAACGTTTATTAGGCTACAGATTAAACACATTATGATAAACCTCACAGGGTGGTGAATGATTCTCCTTTCCAATAAATATTGAGGGTCTTATTCTGGTGATATCATGATTGATGCTTTGCTGAAGTTTGACAAATACAAGTAGCCAGAGTTGGGATGCCCAATTTTAGAATGTTTATTCACCTGTAACCTGCTTTCAGAATGACTGCCGGCTTGGGATGACTAAGAAATGAGACTCCCTAAACCATCTAAACTAGAACAACCATTTCAGTAACGGGTGCAATAAGTCCAAGTAACAGATTGGATTAGTAGAAACATTTATGTTATTTATATTTCAGTTGCATAAAATTAATTAATCAATTAACGTGCATGCAAAAACATAGATATCTACCTGCATGCTGTTTCTTTGGTAAACACTGGTTCTCAACACCAACTGGGGTTTGTTTATACCAATGACTGTTAATGTAGCACCTGAATCAACATTTTAAATGTTACACTGAAAAATCATCACTAGGTAACACTGGCAAAATTTGCTGTGTGGTTGCATTATTGTTTTAGCCTGGTTCCAGCTGTCTTGCCAACTTCTTTGATCATTGTCACGTCTTGTAAGTCGGCACAAACTGATCTCGGACCAGGCTATCGTGGTTTAGCGTGCAGTGACAAACTGTTTCGTACAGTGGGTGAATATAGCTTGTTCAGTGCATTTGTAGGTGTTTTCTTTGACACTGACATAGTGCAAAAAAACATTCAAGTGGTAGCATGTTGAGAGGGAGAGAGTAGTATGTGTGTGTCAGAGTAGGCTGGTGGGAGGAGCTATAGGAGGACAGGCTCATTGTAATGTTTGGAATGGAATACATGGAACAATATCAAACACATCAAACACATATACTGTATGGACTCTGTTCCATTAACTCCATTCCAGCCATTACAATGAGCCCGTCTTCCTATAGGTGCTCTGTGTGTGTGTGTGTGTGTGTGTGTGTGTGTGTGTGTGTGTGTGTGTGTGTGTGTGTGTGTGTGTGTGTACTGCATGTAGCCAGCCAGGTGATGTAAAGAAGGTGTGTGTGTGTGTGTGTGTGTGTGTACTGCATGTAGCCAGCCAGGTGATGTAAAGAAGGTGTGTGTGTGTGTTTGTGTGTGTACTGCATGTAGCCAGCCAGGTGATGTAAAGAAGGTGTGTGTGTGTGTGTGTGTGTGTGTGTGTGTGTGTACTGCATGTAGCCAGCCAGGTGATGAAAAGAAGGTGTGTGTGTGTGTGTGTGTGTGTGCGTGTGTTTGTGGATGTCTGTGTGGATGTGACTCAGGAGAGGAAAAGCAATTGTTGGCAGAAAAAGCCTTTTCACATGCTCTGAGTTTGTCAGGGTGGGTAACAATTACACAGGCCTCAATCATACAGACAGAACCCGAGGCCTCAGTGCAACAATTACACAGACCTCAATCATACAGACAGAACCCGAGGCCTCAATGTACCACACACACACAAAAACACACACACTCCACTTCCCCCCCCCCCCCCCCCCTCTCTCTCTCTCTCTGTCTCTGTCTCTCTGGTGTGTTGTGGTTAGAGCCCCGGGCCTGTGAGAGCACCACCGTGACGCTCATAAGAGCCAGTAGAGCCAGGTGGAGATAGAGGACAGGAGGAGAGATCTCACATGAATTGTATTCTGTTGTATAACAACACAACAGGTTACAACCTAGAATAATAGCATACACTTAACGGAAAATCTTGAACAACAAAGAGGTCAACTACCGATTTGTTCCTTGTGGTTGTTTTCATATTTTACATCACCTTCCACTGAAATATACAGCCTTGTTGACAGTATAAGCTGGAAAGCATTGATGCCACTGGGGTTGAGGCCACTTTTCTATCCAATGTCCTTTTCATAAAAATAAATAAACTGTGTGTGTGTGAGACACACTGTATGTGTGAGACACTGTATGTGTGTGTGAGACACTCTGTGTGTGACACTGTGTGTGTGTGTGTGTGTGTGTGTGTATGTGTGTGAGACACTGTGTGTGTGTGACACTGTGTGTGTGAGACACTGTGTGTGTGTATGTGTGTGAGACACTGTGTGTGTGAGACACTGTGGGTGTGTGTGTGTGTGTATGTGTGTGAGACACTGTGTGTGTGACACTGTGTGTGTGAGACACTGTGTGTGTGTGTGACACTGTGTGTGTGTGTGACACTGTGTGTGTGCGTGAGACACTGTGTGTGTGTGTGAGACACTGTGTGTGTGTGACACTTTGTGTGTGACACTGTGTGTGTGTGTGAGACACTGTGTGTGTGTGTGTGTGAGACACTGTGTGTGTGTGTGTGACACTGTGTGTGTGTGACACTGTGTGTGTGACACTGTTTGTGTGTGACACTGTGTGTATATGACACTGTGTGTGTGTGTGTGTGTGTGTGTGTGTGTGTGTGTGTGTGTGTGTGTGTGTGTGTGTGTGTGTGTGTGTGTGTGTGTGTGTGTGTGTGTGTGTGTGTGTGTGTGTGAGACACTGTGTGTGTGTGTGTGACACTGTGTGTGTGTGTGTGTGCGTGTTTGCGTGTGTGTGTGTGGGTGTGTGTGTGTGTGTGTGTGTGTGTGTGTGTGTGTGTGTGTGTGTGTGTGTGTGTGTGTGTGTGTGTGACATTGTGTGTGTATGTGAGATTCTGTGTGTGTGTGTGTGTGTGTGTTTCTGATCTAATCTCTAAACCTACTCAGGTGGTTGCAGATTTGAGTTCAAACCCAGGATGCTGCTTTTGTTGTCGTTTACCTCAGCAGCAGTAAGAGGATTGAGTAAATAACATGGATATCCTCCCTCTTCCACATTGATTACTACCATGTTGAGGTCAGCAGCTCAGACTTAATTATTCTCTTAATGCAGTAATGGCCCTAATCTCCTCTACTCCACCTTCATGAAGGAAGTGATCAGGGTTCTGCTGTACAGACCACATCCAAGCTAACTAGTCAGATTAACAACTGGCAACAACCTGAAATCTGGGTGAAATATCCCTTTAAAGAGAAACAACAAAAAGACAGCCCTGCCACTTGGTTTGAAAAACGCCTGTAAGTAGCCTATCGCAGAGTGAGTTTTATGTTCATTCATTAAAAGGAGCTAAATGCCACTAGTATCCACCATGTGTACACAGACGTTGCTGATGTCACTATCCGTGTGTGTACACAGACGGAGTTGCTGACAGACACCCAACCAAGTGGCCTGTCTTCCCTGAGGATGGTTCTGGATTCATTAACTAACCAATGGGCCAAGATGAAATGGCACCTAATGATCCACAGTCCAATCAGCCAGCCAGACTGGCCGACAGCTGAGTGTGAGGATGATGCTTGGCCTGATAATGGTAATAGACAGCTGGTCACAAGACTGTTCCTGATCCATCCCAGACAGACTCCCTGACGAAAGAGAGAGAGTGAGAGAAAAGAGAGAGTGAGAGATAAAAGAGAGAGATAAAGAGAAGAAAGAGAGTGAGAAAGAAAAGAGGGGGAGAGATTGGAGAGATGGAGAGATGAGAGAGATGGAGAGATGGGAGCGATGGAGAGAGGGGAGAGATGGAGAGATGGAGAGATGAGAGAGATGGAGAGATGGAGAGATGGGAGAGATTGAGAGAGGGAGAGAGATGGAGAGAGGGAGAGAGATGAGAGAGATGGAGAGAGTGCATGAGTGTGTGTCTGTGTGTGTGTGCTCGTGTGTGAGGAGTCAGCTGGGACTGCAAATCTTCTCTTGGTCTCTTTCAGCATTAATGAAGATGATATTAAGATCGCGCTCCATTACCTACTGTCCTCTAGGGGGTGTGTGTCCAGAGTTGTTGTCAAGCACTGAACTCAGTGGGGAGTCTGGACGTACCAATTTCCCAATAATCTTAGCTTTTTCCCAATTTATTTTTAACAGCTTATTCTTCATAAGCACGGATCTTAAAGAAGTTGATATGTGAAGAGGACTAGGTGTTTCACCAATAGTATCAGGTCACAACGTATTGGGGGACACAATTTCTCAGAGAAAATGTCCTCTAAGAAGCACCTTCAGGTGAAGGTGTACTCACCTGTGTGTACGTGTGTGTGCATTGTCTTATACATACAGGCCAAATGTCCTTTTCCACTTCCTCTGTCGCCATGGCGAACAAATTAGCTTTTTTTCCTTGAGGGTCCCCTATAGAGTGTGTGTGTGTGGGAGTGCGTTTGTGCAAGAGTGCGTGTGCTTTTGTGTGTGTGCACAAGGTGTGTTTTCTGGATCAGAGCATCGTCAGGTAGGTCCCTCCACTCCTCTTTCCAGTGGTTGTTAACTCCCTGGTGGCCGGAGGAGATTGTTGTTTGTTTCAGGCATTTGTCAGAGCCTACAGTAAGAGTAACAGTAGCAGAGGCTACTGTACCACAGACTACACTGTCTGGATAGAAATGACTCCAGCACCCAAACATGCATGATTCTAGTTAAAGCTTTTTCTTTGGCATTCTTATAACATTCCAATAACTCTTGCTCAGTTTTCTGATTTTCTTTCTGCATTAATGACTGAAGTTTTCTGAAATGATTATGTAGGTTTCATGTGGTTTAGAAAAATCGAAATGTTATTTATTCTACTACGGTCAACAAAAGGCAAAAAACAGACTTCACACTGTGTGTATGTGTGTGGGCTTGTGTTTGTATGTGTATCTCAGTGTGTATATCTGTATGTGTGTGTTTATTTTATTAGAGCCCTTATTGTTGTTGGCCTTGCTTTAAGCCTCCAACAACAGCCAGTGAATAATTCAGCCATGTTTAAAAGAGCCATGATCCTCCATGAACATGACCTGGCATTCACTGGACCCCCTCCGAGAACTGACTCAAAATGTCACTCCGACAGTGGCGGTCAGTGCCGTTTTAGAGGGAGGACAATTTTTTCATGTGCATGGCCTCATTTCTATTACAGCATATTGGATGACTCTCATTCATATTCCATTCGCCCAGTTCAATGTAACAGCTATAGGTTTAGGCTACAACATAATACTTGAATTTCCCCTATAGACATCATGAGGTTGCTACAACCTAGCCTAGTTTACAACGTAGGTGCACACAGGTTGAGATTTTTTTAGGTGACAGACAGTGACATATGGACAGATAGTGACATTCAATACCGCCTTGCACACTCTTGCCTGCATCTAGCTGATATAGGGTGTAATCATTCGTCCAACAGTTGCAAAACAAGAGTTTCTATTGGACAAATACAGATATGTTTATCCCCATTTTGTTCCGTTTAAGAAGCATTTTTCAACAGAATCGGAGGAATGAATACACCCCGATCACACGTAAACACAGATCACTTTCATAGCAGCCACGTTGTATTCCTTGTCGAATCTACACCCTCTCCTCTTATCACCTCTTCCCTTCGCTTTTGGACTTTAATGCAAAACACATCAGCTGTATGTGACCAGGCGAAAAAACCTTTCAAAGCCAAACCGCTACACACAGCCTACATCATATTAGCTAAAGTAATGTCATAGTTAGCATAGCTAATAGAACTAACTAAGTTTCTAGCCTCTCCTTCATTTTGGAAGAAATTAATTTCAACTATTGTATTTCTCTCTCTTTGAGTCAACTACTAACCACATTTTATACACTGCAGTGCTAGCTAGCTGTAGTTTATGCTTCAGTACTATATTATTTCTCTGATCCTTTGATTGGATGGACAACATGTCAGTTCATGCTGCAAGACGGAAGGTGGTGAGAACCATCAGCCTCCTAGGTTTTATATTGAAGTCAATGTACCCAGACGGAAGCTAGCTGTCCTCCGGCTGCTACACCATGGTGCTACCCTACAGAGTGCTGTTGAGGCAACTGTAGATCTTCTTTGCAAAATAGTGTTTTAATGCATTATTTTTAATTAACTCTGCAAAGTTTGTATAGATATAAGGCTGGCCGTTAAATTCCCATGTACCGAAACTGTTGCGTTATATAGGAAATGTGCCCACTCTGGTCTTACACTATGAGATTATTATGGATAAGAGCGATATTATTTGTATTTTTCAATCGACAGCCAACGAGGGCACATACAGTATATAACATGCTAATCAGGGGAAATGGGAACCAGATGTGTGTAATGAGACAAGACAATCCGGGGTTGGTGGTAATGAATCCAATCAGTGATGCCTAGAACGCCGGTGACGTAGACCTCCGGAGCTGGTGCACGGAATGAGCAGCAGTCCCGTGGGGATCCGTGACAATTGACAACAAATACGTATTGACTTAGTAAAATACATATGTTTGTAAAAATCAATATAAGGGATATTTCATGCTGAAACCCTCATAATAAACACAGTATTCACTAAATTGATGGTTTATGTTTAGGAAAAGGTTTCACAGATTTGTCATTCTATTTTTTATTTCAAAATCATATTATTAAATTATTTTATATATTATAAGGCCACACAGAGAGCCAAAGATTATTACCTGTGATAATCTAAAGTACCCAAAAGGACCACTAGATGTCTTGTGAAATCCTTGAAAGATACAAAAATTCTGGTAGTTTACTGGCAAACTTTTCAAAAGTACTCTCTCTCTCTATATATATATATATATATAGAGCTCTGGTATATATACCTATATACCAGAGCCATATAGGTATATGGCTCTGGTATATCCAATAAATAATAGTAAGAACAGGAAGGAGTGAATATAAAGAAGAGAACCAGACTGGTTTACCGCATGGTAATCCCATGCACATTCTCTTCCAAAAGCCTCTAAGCACATGAATGCATCCAACTGTTATTTACGACTTCACACTAATACATTTCCACCTCCCACTTGGTTATGAATGCAGCATTACATCACCATATTTGGAAACTGTGCAGCGTTTAATGTAAGCTTGCGGGTTCAGGCGATTTTGCAAGGCTACACGTCACTGCGAATCTCATAGTGTAAGAACCGACGTTGATGTTGAGAAGCAGGTACAGGGAGTGAACATTTAATCAGGAACGGACATGGAACAGGACAGGAACAGTGCCAGAACTAGGTAGCAAAGTGACATACGACAATTAATGCAGCCACAGAGAACAACACAGATGAACAGACAGATATACAGCGGACAACAACGTGAAGGAGTCCAGGTCCAATGAGCGCTGCTGCACGTAATGATGGTGACAGGTGCGTGTAATGAAGAGTAGCCTGGCGCCCTCAAATGCCAGGGAGGGTGAGTGGGAGCAGGTGTGACACATAGAGAATATCTTAATTGCATAATCCTCGCACCCGCTCTCCTCCTCAAAACCCATTCGATGAGAAAGCCTGAGGTCCCTCCCATCTGACCTGGGTTTTGAGAAGAAGAGGAGGAGCATGCAATTGAGATCTTCCCACTGTGCTGGTTAATCTCAGGAGTAGGGTTATACAATTCCGGGAATTTTCAATAAATGGTTTTCCAGAAATCTATGCAGTTAAAAACATGATTTTTCTGTGTTTAATATACAGTGCCTTCAGACCAGTTGACTTTTTCAAAATTTTGTTACGTTACAGCCTTGTTCAAAAATGTATTCAATTGTTTTCCCCCCCTTATCAATCTACACACCACACCCCATAATGACAAAGCAAAAACAGTTTTGTAGACATTTTTGTTAATTTATTTCAAATAAAAAACGGAAATATTTAATTTACATAAGTATTCAGACCCTTTACTCCGTACTTTGTTGATGCGCCTTTGGTAGCGACTACAGCCTTGAATCTTCTTGGGTATGACACTAGCCCCTCACTCCCACTAGCTTGGCACAGCTGTATTTGGGGAGTTTATCCCATTCTTCTCTGCAGATCCTCTCAAGCTCTGTCGGGTTGGATGGGCAGCGTTGCTGCACAGCTATTTTCAGGTCTCTTCAGAGATGTTCGATCGGGTTCAAGTCCGGGTTCTGGCTGGGCCACTCAAGTACAATCAGAGACTTGTCCCGAAGCCACTCCTACGTTGTCTTGGCTTTGTTCTTAGGGTCATTGTCCTGTTGGAAGGTGAACCTTCACCCCAGTCTGAGGTCCTGAGCGATCTGGAGCAGGCTTTCATCAAGGATGCTGCCACCACCATGCTTCACCGTAGGGATGGTGACAGGTTTCCTAGAGACATGACGCTTGGCATTCAGGCCAAATAGTTCTATCTTGGTTTCATCAGACCAGAGAATCTTGTTTCTCATAGTCTGAGAGTCTTTAGGTGCCTTTTGGCAAACACCAAGCGGGCTGTCATGTGCCTTTTACTGAGGAGTGGCTTCCGTATGGTCACTCTACCATAAAGGCCTGATTGGTGGAGTGCTGCAGAGATGGTTGTCCTTCTGGAAGGTTCTCCCATCTCCACAGAGGAACTCTAGAGCTCTGTCAGAGTGACCATTGGGTTCTTGGTCACCTCACTGACCAAGGTCCTTCTCCCCTGACTACTCAGTTTGTCCGGGCGGCCAGCTCTAGGAAGAGTCTTGGTGGTTCCAAACCTCTTCCATTTAAGAATGATGGAGGCCACTGTGTTCTTGGGGACCTTCAATGCTGCAGAGATTTTTTGGTACCCTTCCCCAGATCTGTGCCTCGACACAATCCTGTCTCGGAGCTCAACGGACAATTCCTTCGACCTCATGGCTTAGTTTTTTGCTCTTACTTGCACTGTCAACTGTGGGACCTTATATAGACAGGTGTGTGCCTTTCCAAATCATGTCCAATCAATTGAATTTACCACAGGTTGACTCCAAACAAGTTGTAGAAACATCTCAAGGATGATCAATGGAAACAGGATGCACCTGAGTTCAATTTCAAGTCTCATAGCAAAGGGTCTGAATACTAACGTAAATATGGTATTTATGCTTTTTATATTTAATAAATTTGCAAACATTTCTAAAAACCTGTTTTAGCTTTGTCATTATTGGGTATTGTGTTAAAAAATGTAATCCATTTTAGAATAAGGCTGTAATGTAACAAAATGTGGAAAAAGTCAAAAGGTCTGAATACTTTCTGAAGGCACTGTATATACTTATTTCCACACAATTTTTTTTACCATTTTAAATTAAAACAGTAATGTACTTAATTGTTACCCAGAAATTATTTGATATTGCAAACCCAGAAATTATTTGATATTGCAATAAAAACAGCTGCATTGGACCTTTAACAAGAATCAATTGTTAACAATACAGGCAATTGTACAAAAAGGTGTATGTATTTTCAGTAACATCTGACCGTACAAAACAGAGCCAAATTATTCACATATTATCAACAAAAGAGCATTAGGCCACGGCCACATTAAGATTGTGTCCAATTTTCTGTCCTTCAACGGGAGATAAAAAACCCCACATACATTGCCCGTCTTTTTACGTAGCGGTATACATTGATTTATTACTTAGAATACACTTATTGTAGGTCACTCTGAATAACAGCATCTGCTGAATGAAATGTAAAGCAAGTCCTGCAGCTCTAGTTGTATCTTATCTTGTACAGTCATATGGTAAAGTGCTGCAAAGAAAGACCTAGTTAAGCTGCAGCTGGCCCAGAACAGAGCGGCACGTCTTGCTCTTCATTGTAATCGGAGGGCTGATATTAATATTATCCATACCAGTCTCTCTTGACTAAGAGCTGAAGAAAGACTGACTGTGTCACTTCTTGTTTTTATAAGAAACTGTGAGAGAAAAATTATGTATTTACCTGATTTGTTTGATATTAATAGTTAGCAATTAATACTTAACAAATAATAAGACATTTCTGTTCTACTAATGCTGTGTTTTGGTAAAGGGATGGTTTCTACTTTAGCTCCCTGTAGCTAATCTGGGCATATGGTCAAGAGATAGCTTAGGAGTAGAACAATCCCTCATTGTCTCAAAATCATCCTTGCTTCTGGGAAACTAAGCCGGGCAGGGGGTTAAAACAACACCAGGTGCAGATAACCATTAGATGAACCAAAAGTGGCTTATGATGCCACCTGATCTGCATGGGAGCGGTGGAACCAGCCATGACTAAGCATTTTTAGAGTCAGCTATACAAGAACCAGCATTTTCTGTAAAGGGTAGGCTCTCGGCCCAACAGTCAAGAGTGTTGGGTAGACCAGTTTCATTATTGCAATAATTAATAGATGTTATTATTACGTTTTGAATAAAGTAATATCCTGGTTGGTGATTGACCTTGTCTCGCCTCATTACGACAAAACAAAACATTCATGTGTTGGAAATTGTTTGCATAGTCAACTTACACACAGCACTGACACACACATACTTACCCCACCAGACATGCCACCAGGGGTCTTTTCACAGTCCCCAGGCCCATAATAAATTCAAGGAAAAGTACAGAATTATTCAGAGCCATGAGTGCATGGAACTCCCTTCCATCTTATATAGTGCAAGTGAACAGCAAACCTGGTTTCAAAAAACAAATAAAGCAACACCTCACGGCACAATGCCTCTCCCCCATGTTACCTACTTGTTGCGTGTATGTACTGACATGAATATGTAGCTGATAGATGCAGACACATGCACACTACATATTGTTTTTTCTAATGTCTGTAATGTATTTTTTGTTATGTGTCGGACCCCAGTAAGACTAGCTGTCGCCATTGGCGTCGGCTAGTGGGGATGCTAATAAATCAAAACATTGTGTGATTGTGTGTGTGTTTGTCCCAGTGTGTCTAACTATAACTACGTATAGTCTCCAAGAATTCTGCTCCTTTCGCTGTTCTAGTATGTGCTTATGAGGATGGGACAGAGTCGACCAATTGACAAACTCAAGCACATGACTTTCTCCCTTAGCCAGTCTGGAACTAATCACACAAAACAGAACGGACCAATCACACACACAACAGATCACAGAACGGACCAATCACACACAACAGAACGGACCAATCACACACACAACAGATCACAGAACGGACCAATCACACACAACAGAACGGACCAATCACACACAACAGAACACTGAATCGACCAATCACACACAACAGAACATAGAACGGACCAATCAGTATCAGCAGACTGTTTGCCTCCACCAGCCTGGAGCAAAAACAACATTGAGTGGTCTGGCAGGTGAGTGCCTGAATGCTATTCATACACAATGCATGTATTAAAGCATTATCATAAAACAGCAGCAGCTTGATGAGAGTCTGTCTGTGTGTGTCTTAGATGTGGGATGCAGCAGTAGGGAGGGCTCCAGTCCTGCCTGGAGTAGCGGAGTAGCCAGTAGGAGGCACAGATCACCTCACTGAGCGCCTCACACAACAGTTAACGCAACTCCTCTCGAGTTGCTCGGCTGCTCTGGCCTGGAGATGCGCCTGTTCGGCTGCTCTAGTCTAGGTATGCCCCTGTGTTGGAGGATGTACTTCAGCGCCTCTATTGCATAGTTTGCCAGAATGTAGGGCCCCGTAAGAGTTGCCCCTGCGACTACCAAGAACCGGCTGAATCACTGAGAGAAGATATTAGGACCAGGCTGCGTGGCAATGTGTGTGTGAGTATGTGCAGGGCTGTATAACGGTGAGTGTGTGTGAGTATGTGCAGGGCTGATGAAGGGAGAGGGGCAATGCATCGTTTTGTGTGTGTGTGTGTGTGTGTGTGTGTACGTGTATGTGTGTGTGTGTTTGCAGGCAGGCTACCTGAAGATTAGGGAGTCATTGACCCCAATTGACAGGATGTAGGCGAGTGGTGATGTGGGGTCCCATTGTTTAAAGATGGAGTCCTGGGAATCTGGCCTAAAACCCTCTCTCAACAGCAGCTCCAATCACTCTCTACAGCCGAGTACCGCGGACTCACCCCACCCTCTCTACGGTCACACACTCGGTCCGTCACAGCAATCAGCCTAGCCAGGATACTGCAGGGACAGACAGACACAAATATTCAGATGCCTTACTTTTGACCTCTGGATTAGAGTCCTTGTATGACATATTTCAATGTGGAAAGTATCCGAACTTGTGTTGTGTGTATGTCTGAGTGTGTACTCGGCAGCTGTATGTATAGAAAGCTGTGGCCAGCCGATGTCACAAGGCAGGTTTGGGTCGCCACCACGTGCCAGGGGTTTGTCACATATCCAGATCACACTCTCCCACTTTAAGGAAAGAGTGGGAATAAGAGAGCGGAATGAAGTTGGAAGGTATCCATAATCGGTAGATGGTTCTGATGGAAAGGGCATTGTTTGTTTGTTTGTTGTGTCTCACTTATCGCACACCTGTTTGTCTGTCTAATCAGCCTCGCAATTGGGCAACATGCTGCTGCAGATGGGAAGTAGAACGAAGCGTGTCTGCTCAAAGATTGACATTCATGTTTGCATTTGGGGTGGGTTGGTAGCATCAAACAATTTAATTTAATACTTTCTTGGGCACTGCTCGGCGACGCGAACGATGCCCTTTCCATCAGAACCGTCTACCGATTACAGATACCTTCCAGCGTGATGCTGGAACAGGTACAGCAACGGGTTGTGGCGTAACTTCAACGCTGTCGCTATCAAATGCCATTAGACGGTCATTTCATTAATTAAATACTTTTTGTAAAAGTCTAATAATTGGGCCACGCCTGAGCATCTAGTCGAGCAGGAACACCACCTTGAATCATATGATGTGTTTAGCTGATACAGTAAGTGAAATAACTATCCAGAAAGTACTCTGCCTTGTCTCAACTCAAACCTTACCAGCAGCAAAGATTAACTTGGGCTCACATTCAGTGTTGCCGGTGGCTGCAGCCTATTGGAGGGTGTTCCAACACACGGTTGATATCCCCCTCTTGTGCTGCTGTGTTAAGGCTGGGCAGTGTGTTGTCGCTGTCACAGTTGGTAAACGTCCATCTTCCTCTCCCTGAACAACTAACTAAATAGAGGAAAGATGATGAGAGGGAAGAGAGGAAAGCGGGAAGATGAAAATTAAATGGAAGGTAAGAAGAGAGGTGGAAGGTTGGTTGGGGAGAGACAGATGGGGAGAGGAATAAAGAAGGGATCAGAGAAGAGGTGCATGGAGAATGAGACTGAACATTAATGGAAGGACTGAGAGAGTGCATCTCAGAGTCTAACGACAATTACTTTCATGTAACTATAATGCTACTTATCTCTAGCTAGAAAGCATCAAGCGGAGGCACAAAAGGGCTATTGAATGGTCCAAGATGGCGTAGCAGTGTGGAAGTGTATTTGACCTTCTATTGTTAACACGGAGCCTCGCCGATCCATCACCACTGGTTTCAACAGGCTTTTCCATTGCGATGTACCCAAAGACCCATCTGCTAGCCCCGGCCCGCTAGCATTCTGAACGCTGTGCTGGTACCGAGCTGCTCCCTGGCTCACCTCTTGCTTCTCATTGGACCTTACGATCACTCGGCTACACAGCTGAGGCCTGCTAGACTGATCAGGAGGTGGATGTTCCCTAACAAGGTACCTCATTCTATTTACCTGCTAGGCCTCAGCCTCGAACTCAGGTCCTGTGTGTACGCGCAGCATCCTCTCTAGCTGACCCTCTCTGCCCATTCATCGCCATTTGTTGTCTGTGATTGCTTTATGCCTCGAACTCATGTCAATATGCCTTGTCTATTGCTGTTTTGGTTAGCTCTTATTGTTTTATTTCACTGTAGATCCCCCAGTCCCGCTCAACATGCCTCAGATAGCTCCTTTGTCCCCCCCCACACACATTCGGAGATCTCACCTGGCTTAACTGGTGCCTCCAGAGATCCACCTCCTTCATCGTTACTCAATGCCTAGGTTTACCTCCACTGAACTCACATCTTACCATATTCTTGTCTGTACATTATGCCCTGAATCTATTCTACCACGCCCAGAAATCTGCTCCTTTTATTCACTGTACCCAACGCACTAGACAACCAGTTCTTAAAGCCATTAGCCATACCCTTATCCTACTCCTCCTCTGTTCCTCTGGTGATGTAGAGGTAAACCCAGGCCCTGTAGCCTCCAGTACTATACCTATTCCCCAGGCGTTCTCATTTGTTGACTTCTGTAATCGTAAAAGACACCATATGTGAACTGATTGCCCCCCATCTATCATCAGAGTTCGTGCTGTTAGGTGACCTAAACTGGGATATGCTTAACACCCCGGCCGTTCTACAATCTAAGCTAGATGCCCTCAATCTCACACAAGTTATCAAGGAACCTACCAGGTAAAACCCTAAATCCGTAAACAAGGGCACCCTCATAGATATCATCTTGACTAACATGCCCTGTAAATACACCTCTTCTGTCTTCAACCAGGATCTCAGCGATCACTGCCTCATTGCCTGCGTCCGTAATGGGTCCGCGGTCAAACAACCACCCCTCATCACTGTCAAACGCTCACTAAAACACTTTAGACAGCAGGCCTTTCTAATCGACCTGGCCCAGGTATCCTGAAAGGATATTGACCTCATTCCGTCAATATCCTTGACGGGATGACCTCATCCCGTCATCCCGTCAAGGATATTGACGGAATGAGGTCAATATCCTTTCAGGATACCTGGGCCGCAGACCCAATGACAAATCCTTGAGGATGCCTGGTTGTTCTTTAAAAGTCCTTTCCTCACCATCTTAAATAAGCATGCCCCATTTAAAAAGTTTAGAACTAAGAACAGATATAGCCCTTGGTTCACTCCAGACTTGACTGCCCTCGACCAACACAAAAACATCTTGTTGCATACTGCATTAGCATCGAATAGCCCCCACGATATGCAACTTTTCAGGGAAGTCAGGAACCAATATACACAGTCAGTTAGGAAAGCAAAGGAACATTTGCATCTTGTAGCACTAATTCCAAAAAGTGCTGGGACACTGTAAAGCCCATGGAGAATAAGAGCACCTCCTCCCAGTTGCCCACTGCACTGAGGCTAGTAAACCCTGTTGCCACCGATAAATCTATCATGGTTTCTCAAATGACTGCTTTGTTGTCCGGACCTCTGGTAGTCTCTATGGCGGTGCCACAGGGTTCAATTCTCGGGCCGACTCTATTCTCTGTATATATCAATGATGTCGCTCTTGCTGCTGGTGACTCTCTGATCTACCTCTAAGCAGACGACACCATTCTGTATATCTGGCCCATCACTGGACACTGTGTTAACAAATCTTCAAACGAGCTTCAACGCCATGCAACACTCCTTCCATGGCCTCCAACTGCTCTTAAAACTAAATGCATGCTCTTCAACCGATCGCTGCCCGCACCCGCCAGCCTGACTAGCATGACTACTCTGGACAGGTCTGACTTAGAATATGTGGACACCTACAAATACCTAGGTGTCTGGTTAGACTGTAAACTCTCCTTCCAGACTCACATTAAGCTTCTCCAAACCAAAAATAAATCTAGAATCGTCTTCCTTTTTCGCAACAAAGCCTCCTTTACTCATACTGCCAAATATGCCCTCGTAAAAATGACTATCCTACCGATCCTTGACTTCGGCGATGTCATTTACAAAATAGCCTCCAACACTCTCCTCAGCAAATTGGATGTAGTCTATCACAGTGCCATCCGTTTTGTCACCAAAGCCCCATATACTACCACCACTGCGACCTGTATGCTCTCGTTGGCTGGCCCTCACTACATATTCGTCGCCAAACCCACTGGCTCCAAGTCATCTATAAGTCTTTGCTAGGTAAATCCCCGCCTTATCTCAGCTCACTGGTTACCATAGCAACACCCACCTGTAGCATGCGCCCAGCAGGTATATTTCACTGGTCATCCCCAAGCCAACACTTGCTTTGGCCGCCATTCCTTCTAGTTCTCTGCTGCCAATGATTGGAACGAATTGCAAAAATCGTTGAAGCTGGAGATTCCTTTCTCCCTCACTAACTTTAAGCATCAGCTGTCAGAACTGCTTACCGATCACTGCACCTGTATATAGCCCATCTGTAAATAGCCAACCCCAACTTGTTATTTCAAATCTTTTTTTTGTTGCTCAATTGCACCCCAGTATCTCTGCCCGCACCAAAGGCATATTTGCACATCGTCATCTGCAAATGTATCACACCAGTGTTAATGCTAAATTGTAATTATTTCGCCACTACGCCCTATTTATTGTCTTACCTCCCTAATCTAACTACATTTCCACACACTGTATATAGATTTTCTATTGAGTTATTGACTGTATGTTTGTTTATTCCATGTGTAACTCTGTGATGTTATTTTGTTGTCGCACTGCTTTGCTTTGTCTTGGCCAGGTCGCAGTTGTAAATGAGAACTAGTTCTCAACTGGCCTACCTGGTGAAATAAAAAAACATTTTAAAAAATTGTGCTTTTAGGTCACACAAGGGCAATTAATGGAGTCAGATTATTCTTTAGTCCTGGCTAATAGATAAACGGTAGCTAGCTATCGACCATTAGCTAGCTAGCTAACTAAAAATAAATTTCACCCTGGCTCTGCCATGGCATATAGTCATTACTATATTAACAACATTACGATTTTGTCATAAACATACAAATTATCCAAACCACAAGCTAGAACAAGCGCATTTCACTGGTAGAACTGGAATGTTTCGACTTCCTGTGTATTCGGCATTCATAGCGAATGGAGATACCACCCCACTAGGTACGAACGACCAACACACAGTAATCTCAGAATTTGTCTAGGCAAGATTTTTCTGAAAACTTTTAATACAAATACTGTAGCAGTCAGGATAAGAGTGAAACCTGGGGACAGACAGTTAGATTACTCTCCAACACCATCATACACAGATACAGACTGACCTACACAAAAATTATCAAGTTCCCTGAAAGATGGACATGTAAATAGAAACATATAGCTATGTGGTGTGACGTATGTGCATCGATGTCCACAGAGGGTTAGAGGGGGGCCATGAAGGGTGGGGACACTGCGTTGATGGGCGTCTGTGCTGTAGGAATAAGTGAGGTTGTAGCACTCTGCTGCTCACCGCTACTGTCACAGGGGGAGAGAGAGCTGCTAATAAGAGTCACCCTTCAAATTATAACTACATTATATTTCATTAGAATTTAAGATTTAATTGTAAACCAGTTGTGAATTGTAATTAAATGTAATTAAACCATGTTCAAATGAAACCAAATTAAACCAGGTTATTGGGAGTCCCATAGGGCGGTGCACAATGGCCCAGCATCCTCCAGTTTGGCAAGGGTAGGATGTCATTGTAAATAAGAATTTATTCTTAACTGACTAGTTAAATAAAGGTTCAAATTATTATTTTTTTTAATTAAGGAAAAGGTCAGTCTGTGTCGGAGAATTAACATAGTTAGACCTATATTTACTGTTGGACGGACCTTTTCTGTTGACGGGTGGAGGTGTTGTGATGTTGGAAGGTACCCTGTCCACCATGGCAAGGGCTTTGGGTTAGGTAAGATGTAAGCAGACATTATACAATTATACAGTATTTGGTATCAATATTTGGTATCAACTTGGTGTCACTACAACTCCATCTAGATAAATAAACAAACAAACAAACATGTTTGTATAAGTCCAGTAGTTCTTTGTCCCCGAACGTGGACGTCATTTAAAGCAGCCCCCCACACCTCTCTGATTCAGGGGTGTTGGGTTAAATGCAGAAGACACATTTCGTTTGAATAATGCGAAAGACACATTTCGGTTGAACGCATTCAGTTGGGCAACTGCCTATGTATCCCCTTTCCCTGCTAGTAAACCTGAGGGGTGTCATGGGAGGGGTGTGGGAGCTGAGATAGTTCTGGCGTGTGGATCAAGGAGGTAGGACACCACCGTTAGCACCACCGTTAGCAATACCCTTAGCACCACCCTTAGCACCACCCTTAGCACCTCCTTCTCCTCTTCACCCTCCTTTCCTTCTGTGTCTTCCTCTTCACTGCAGGACGATTCTAAGATCGCGTTCATGTCCAGAGATGCTGTCCATGTTCACTGGATCTCCTTTCTTGCCAAAGTGACTGAAAAAACAACAACAGGGACCCGTCTGCCATAGTCCTTTACTAGTGGACGACAGGTTGCGGTCATAGCAGTCATTTAGTGCAGCTTACTTCAGTGTTATGCCCTTTCCTGTGTCTTATGGGATTCCGTGAGATTCCACCATTCAGGTATGTAGTGATGCCCTAGTCATTAATGTGTTACTACTGCCACCTAGTGGTGCTTTAGATTAGGCTCTTTATGTATAGTAAACTGTTATAATGATGCCTTTATAGTTTATATTGTGAGGTAAAGTAATGTCATTGTATAATTGCTGTATATTATTCCTAATATTAATGGCACTCTGCATTCTGCTTCCTCCTATAGGAAAACCACACACACTATCATCTTTCCACATAAACAATGAGGGGTCAGTTGTACAAGCAGCAGCCTTCCTAGTGATCAAACCAGTAATATGTAGCCCTGTACATATTGTGCTCTTAGTTACTGTCTGTAAAATACAAGCCAACCGTTCACTGTGTCTTGCCATCATTGAGTTCTGACCGAACTGATGACGTCCTTTAGCCATCCATTACACAAAATATTATTCAACTGACCAGAACTTCCTTATAACTATACGACACAAAATTAGGATGCACAATGCTCACCTGGATAGAAAGAAGAAAGAAAAGGAAATGTCAGGAGCAAAGAAGAATCACAAAGAAGAATCACAAAGATGAATCACAAAGATGAATCACAAAGATGAATCACAAAGAAGAATCACAAAGATGAATCACAAAGATGAATCACAAAGAAGAATCACAAAGAAGAATCACATAGGGCCCAAGGAAGGTTATTGTTAAGACAGAGAAAGATAAACAGACAGAACGAGAGAGAGACAGACAGACAGACAGACAGACAGACAGACAGACAGACAGACAGACAGACAGACAGACAGACAGACAGACAGACAGACAGACAGACAGAGGGCGAGACAGAGCAAGAGAGAAAGACGGACAGAGAGAGACAGAGAGAGTGAGAGAGAGGCGTGGAGAAAGCAACAGACATAGAGAGCAAAGACAGATGGAGACAGACAGACAGAGAGACAGACAGACACAGAGTGGGCTGTGCATGATGTGACTCACGAGGGTCAGGTACCAGGATGTCCCAGGCTGAATACTGGCCACTTTACCGATGAGGTCATCGTTTATCATTCTCCTGTCCCCATCGTCTTCACTGGAAACTTTTCATGTCAAAAGCTACAGTCTTGGTCAGAACCTTTATTCTCAGTATAGGTATCTATACAAGCTCAGTGCTACATAGATCGCAAAGCAGCCAGTTTCAAATGTCCATCTATAAAGATTAAGATCTTCCATTTTATTTTTATTGGCTAGTCTGAGATATGGCTTTTTCTTTGCAACTCTGCCTAGAAGGCCAGCATCCCAGAGTTGCCTCTTCACTGTTGACGTTGAGACTGGTGGTTTTTGCGGGTACTATTTGATGAAGCTGCCAGTTGTGAGGCATCTGTTTCTCAAACTAGAAACTCTAATGTACTTGTCCTCTTGCTCAGTTGTGCACCGGGGCCTTCCATTCTGGTTAGAGACAGTTTGCGCTGTTCTGTGAAGGGAATTGTACACAGAGTTGTACGAGATCTTCAGTTTTTTGGCAATTTCTCGCATTGAATATCCTTCATTTCTCAGAACAAGAATAGACTGACGAGTTTCAGAAGAAAGTTCTTTGTTTCTGGCCATTTTGAGCCTTTAATCGAACCCACAAATGCTGATGCACCAGATTCTCAACTAGTCTAAAGTAGACCAGTTTTATTGCTTATTTAATCAGCAGTTTTGAGCTGTGCTAACATAATTGCAAAAGGGTTATCTAATGATCAATTAGCCTTTTTAACTTGGATTAGACAACACAACGTGCCATTGGAAGACAGGAGTGATGGTCGCTGATAATGGGCCTCTGAACGCCTATGTAGATATTCAATAAAAAAAAGTATTCTGTTTCCAGCTACAATAGTCATTTACAACATTAACAATGTCTACACTGTATTTCTGATCAATTTGATGTTATTTTAATGGACAAAAATGTGCTTTTCTTTCAAAAACAAGGACATTTCTAAGTGACCCCAAACTTTTGAACGGTAGTGTATATCTGAAGTAAGACTAATAAAAATCTGATCACAAAAATATAGTCATTGCAAGCGTAAACATGTCCATCTATTGAACTATGTTGTTGTACACTGAGTACACTGCACCTTGGTAAAATAATGATATTGTTTCTCATATTTAGCTTATTAAAATATTTTCATGTTCATTTTCAAACTGAATAATGTTGTACATTTAATTACATGTTTCACATTACACATTTTCTTAAAATGTTAATTTATCACTGTAATGTGAACAACTAAAGTGTGAAACGCCACTGGTGTACAGTTATCAAAAGCATTAGTTCTACATTGATGAAGCCACAACTGCTTTGTAAAATTTGTTAAAGTTGTCTGATAAAGGTTACCTTGGTCAATCAAGGTAATGGGAAAGTCAATAATATGTCAATGTGAAAACTGTGTAATATTATATTACATATGTAGACAGTACACCCTGTTTTAATAGGTTTGAAGTTTCTCATATTTTCTAAAGAAACAAAGTCTATTGTGTTCTTCCCTCTAAAGTCTATTGGAACTGATTACTAACAGTTTATATATTAGGGAGTTACTTTGAGCAGCCGCAGCGCTTCACAATCTCAGACAAATCTGCCCCTTTATCAGCTAGTTAAAGTGGGCTCCCAAGTGGTGCAGTGGTGTAAGACATTGCATCTCAGTGCCAGAGGTGTTACTACAGACAACCTGGTTCAAATCCAGACTCTATCACAACTGGCTGTGATTGGGAGTCCTATAGGGCAGCTCACAATTGACCCAGTGTCGTCTGAGTTTGGCCTGTGTTGGCCGTCATTGTAAATAATACTTTTTCCTTAACTGACTTGCCCAGTTAAATTAAGGTTATAAGTATTATTTATTATATGTGAGTGCTCTCTAGTGGTCTTTCAATGAAACTGCAGGTGTTCTTTATACATACTGTTGAGTAAGTTTTGAGTGTTGTTCTGTTCAGAGGGGTGAATCCATAGAGTTAAATAGAGGACTCTTGATGGATAAAACCTGTTTTGGCATTGCCATTGATGGCTTTCATCAGTTTATAGTAGTCAACTGGGTGGGACTTCCTTTGGATTAAAGATGGATCGATGACATGACTCCATCCGGGTCATCAGGAGGGATCCGCCAATGAATTATACTTGTGAGCAAACATTCCATAACTGTAGCTGGCAGTAATTACCCAACCTTGGCTTTGTACCTGTTCATAAAACACAGTCTAGGTGTATCTGTCTTTTGTGTATTTTCGTTCTGGCATTTTTCACCTGCCCTGTGTTTTTGTTGTAGCTGCTTGACAAAGAAATTTCCCCTCGGGGATCAATAAAGTATCTATCTATCTATCTATCTATCTATCTATCTATCTATCTATCTATCTATCTATCTATCTATCTATCTATCTATCTATCTATCTATCTATCTATCTATCTATCTATCTATCTATCTATCTATCTATCTATCTATCTATCTATCTATCTATCTATCTATTAACCCATTAACTTACTTGAACTCAAAATGACTTCACAAGGACCCAGTCTACCACCACCAGGTCAGAGCATCTACCAGGCGGTCAGTCACAAGGACCCAGTCTACCACCACCAGGTCAGAGCATCTACCAGGCGGTCAGTCACAAGGACCCAGTCTACCACCACCAGGTCAGTCACATGCCCAGTTCAGAATTAAAACTTAGCTTCAGCTTGTAATAGATGCTTTTGTCAGATTAAGCCTCACTTTAAAATGTTGGTTGTTGATTCATGTGTTCTTGTTTTGATGGCTGTGGCATTTTTATTGTGATTATACATGAATGGTTCTTGTGTTATTTTTATGTAATATATGTATCAAGCGATGACACAGAGACCTCTGGCTCAGAGCAAGACAGTGAGCCGCTCCCAACTGCATCAAGCACCAGATATCCTGTTCCAAAAGGACCCAATGGTAGGCCAGGCCTACACTTTAAGCTACACGTTTTAGTTAGCAGCTGTTAGTATCTAATCTTGTGGATCCCTTAATTATACATTTCCACATTATTTAACGTGTATTTCAGACATTTCAAGATCCAGAGAAGAGGGTCCTGTACAGCTGTGTTTGAAAACATTTCCCAGAACTCAGCATGGTACTAGGAAAAGGGCTTTCAACAGCTCCTGATAAAAGGACAATTCATGGCTTGAATATTCTGTAAGTCAAGATTCGACTTATTGTTTCACCTGTAGGCCCAATACACCTGAATCTGCCTTCACATCACAGTCAGGTTTTTGTAACTGGAAAAAGGCGCTGTTTAAATATTCTGGGTTTAAGCTCCATTCGAAGGCAGAGCATCATATCAATGCTATGTATGCTTGGAATCAGCATAAAATGGCTACTGACAGCAACTCATCAATGTTAGATGTCATAAATGAGGACCAGAAAAAGAAAGTGGAGGAAAACTGTATTTACATTAAAACAATTGCAGATGTGCTCCTATAAACTGCCACTCAAAATATAGCGCGGAGAGGTCATCGAGAGTCTGATGACTCTCACAACAAGGGTCATATTTTGACAATTTTAGAAGAAATAGCAAAGCATGACCCTCTCATAGAGAAAAGGATGAATGCATGTGGAAACGCTAAGTACACAAGCCACCAAATCCAGAACAAAGTTCTTGAGGGTTTAGATGAGACGGTACAAAGTGAAATAACAAGAGAAGTAAAAGAAAGTAAAGTTTTTAGTGTAACTGCAGATGAAACCAAAGATTTAAAGAAAAAAATAACAAATGTCTTTAGTTGTGAGGTACTATTACAACGAGGCCATCCATGAAAGCTTTTTACACTTTCAGTCAGCTGAAAGCTTAGATGCAGCAGGTCTCACAAAAATGATAATTGATTGCCTTGAAAAACATGGTCTGGACTACATAAATAATCTTGTGGGGCGAGGCTATGATGGTGCATCCGTCATGAGCGGAAAGTTATTCTGGTGTGTCTGCACGGATTAAAAACAGGGCAAGATTTGCATTTTACGTGCACTGTGATGCACATTGTTTGAATTTGGTTCTTGTCGATGCTGTAAAATCAGTGCCTGAGGCAGTTAACTTTTTTGCTCGCCTGCAGAAGCATAATAACTTTGTATCTGGCTAGTACGTTCATCTCAAGTGGCTTGCAGTTCAGAAAGAGCTGTATCCACAGCAGCAGCCCAGGGAACTACAGAGACTTACGGATGTAAGGTGGGCATTCAGATACATGGCATGCCGTAATCTGAGGGACAGGCTTCCAGCAGTTCTGAGAGTGCTACAGGATATCACTCTTGGAAATAGTGGTGATAGATCAGTGGAGACAAGGGGCCTTCTTTCTCAGATAGATTTACATTTCATAGGGCTTTTGGTTACCTTTTGTAAAGTGCTTGGCGATGCCAAATGTCTTTCTGACGTGCTCCAATCAAGCTCTCTTGACATAGCAAGGGCTGTGGATCTAGTAGGTGCCCTCACAGACACATTACAGGACTATAGGAGTGAGGGTTACTTTGGAGAACTATGGAAAGAGGTTGAAGAGATTGCAGAGCACTGCAAAATAAGTGTACAAACAGTGTGTAAAAGACAGCCTAAAACAAGCTTAAGATTTCACGACTCGTAGGACAGGAAAATAGTGACCAAAGTGATGGTGAAAGCTTCCAAATAGATATCTTTTATCAGGTGCTTGACAGTCTCACAGCTGAGCTGCAGAGGTGTTTATCAAAGAAGAATTGCGAGGGGTCCAGTCTCTCAACCCAAAGAGTACAACATTCTTGACTGAGGAGCCTCTGTTTGCCTTTGCTCAGACCTTTGAGTCAGATTTAGAGGACCTCAAACATGAGGTTCATCAAACCAAGCGGCTTCTTGATAGGAGAGAGAAAAGTGGAAGGGACAAACCGTCTACTCTCCTTGACTTTGTTATGTTTCTAGAACCTTATAAAGAGGTCTTCCATGAGCTATTTTGACTTTGTAATATTTCTGTTGTTACACCAGTCAGCAGAGCTTCTTGTGAGAGAAGCTTCTAAGCTTTAAAACGGATTTAAACCCACCTTAGGACAACAATGGTTGATGACAGTTTAAGTCACCTCGGAATTCTCAGTGTTGAGTCAAGGAGGGCACGCTCCCTCAACATGGATGAGTTTGTGAAATCTACCTAGGATAATATGGCACTAAGGCGTTCCCTCTGGTCATGATTAAAACCTGCACTATGTACTAACTAGTACACTGATATTCTAAAATGATAAATCCAAAGGGTATCTTGTCACACAGATTTAATTTGGTCTTGATTTTTCTTTGCTATTAGTTAACATAATATATAGGAGCATAAATACGATACTGTAATTTGGGTGAACTATCCCTTTAACGATTGTATGGCAGCTGTCCTGATTTGCATAAAAATGATTTTATACAGACATTATTTAACATAAATCATCATCTAACATCAAACTATATACCTTAAGCATTGGGACAGTGACTCATGTTTTGTTGTTTTCGCTCTGTACTCCAGCATGTTGGATTTGAAATGATACAATGAGGTTAAAAATCAGACTGTGATACTGTATTTGTGTGTCTGTAATTTTCTCACTCATTATTATCCACGATTCATTCAGATGTTATTGTTTGTTATGTTTTGCCTCAAAGTTAAATATAGTAAAGTGGAAGGTTTTCTAAACTCTCTGATAACAGAATAAAACTGTTACAGTATTCTATCAAGTCAGACACACAGCCCTTAGACCACATCCTGTAGCATATGGGTAAAGGAAGTTATTTGACAGCAACATGATTTACTGCAACTGTTGCACACCACAATCACCTGTAGGCTATCCATTAACTGTAAGGAAATAGCTACAAAATATGTTATGTTATATTATTATTTGTTTAAAATTGCTTCATAGCAGCATTACTGTATTATAACGTGTATTATATAGGCCTATAATTATGCCTTCAGACAACTAAAATTACATATAATTAACATAATATATTTATTAGGCTATTACTACATTGCCATTGCGTTTCATATCTGTAGTGAAATCTACATTATGCACCTTACGCAAAACACAAATAACCTCGGTCTTAAATTTGCCCCTATTTGGAAGCACTGCGTGTGTGCGCGCCACGGTTACGTTACCCAGGCACGCAGTTAAGCGCAGCGCCCAATCGAGGGCAGCGCTGAGCAGATCCAGCTATAGGGCTTTGGAGCGCTTTGCTTTGCACAGTCGAGCGCACTGGGGAGGAACGATACAGTACACTACAGTAGAAAGATAGTGGGGGAGACGAGAGTAAGCAACCACCTTGGACGCACGCCTGCCATCCTTATCAAACCTAAACCTATCCGCTGCCTTACAAGGCTATCTTTGAGTCGCCTGCAGCGCAGAAAGAGTACTCATATTTTGAGAGAAGTTAGGCTACATACCGCGCAGGAGGATCATATCAATCAAAGGAGCAGCCGCGAGAGAAGCACGAGATCCGGAGACATGGCTGCGACAACCTGTACACGATTCACGGACGATTTTCAGCTATATGAAGAGCTGGGAAAGTAAGCCTGTTTGTTTTGGTAATGTGCAGTCGCTGACTGCTGTCGTTTGCGTGGGTGTGGGTGCGGGTTTGTGTTGTTGCCGTGGTCTTTTTCGGGGTGACAGCGGCGCAAGGCAAGGGTGACAGCTCGCTCAAAATACGTTCTCTCTCTTCACACACACACACACACACACACACACACACACACACACACACACACACACACACACACACACGAGATTCTTGTTCCATGCGCTCTTAAACGAATATGTATTGGTCAAAGCGTCTAAATAAAAGCTCTCCATAGGCAGCGGGCATTGGGCAATACATTGCGTTGGTTGGTGAGCTCTCTCTCCCTGGCTTTCACCCCCATCACCTTATCAGCAGGCAACCACAGGTAGCGGCCCGGGAGACTGACATTTTAGGCTGTCAATAAATCCTGAAATTCGAAATGATTATTTTTAAGCACTTAAAAAATTAGCATAGAACAGAATGATGCTCACCCCACTACTAATGTTTCTGCAGTGAGGATTCACCAAATTCAGACAATGATTTTGTAATTTAATTGCAGATAATCCAGTGGCGATTTTAGCATTAAATCGTGGTGGGGCAAACAAACAAAAAAATTGTGGGATGCATGCCAGCAAAGCCACAACACAACACAACACTACACAACACTAAACAATACATGAACTGCACTATAACGGTGACAAACAGTGCCCACATTAGGGCATAAAGCTGTGCCAACAGCAGTCCCAGCAGCAGTTCCAACATCTTACCACTGCTACACCTGGCTATCAGCGGAGCCTTGTCTGGCAGCGAAACAGTTAATTCAGCCTCATTTACTGCCTTTTAAAATAGTATTTGTCATCAAAGTCTGGCATTCTCTGGATTTATGGTGCTTTCAAGACAACTGGGAACTCTGAAAAAAACGAGGTTGAATCATGATGACGTCATTGATCTTCAGGTCGTAGCTCTAGAAAAAGGCCTGAGTTACGGATGTACAATTAAGTTCTTTTGAGCGCGGCACAAATCATGCTTAATTGACATCATGGCCAATGTTGAATGTTTATCATTTTAAACTTCCATATTTTCCACTGGCTGCCCCACCACCACAGAAAGGCTGAAACACCTGCATTTTGGAGCTGCCCTGAATGACGGGTCGCCTCTGAGATAATAGTTGTTTGCAGCTCAAGAAGCAGTAGTAGCAGTTTTCAAATCACAGAGCGAAATGAAAGTTCTAAACCGCATCAGACTACCGGTTGAAATAGGCAGATTGAAACTGAATCTCATATGAACTTTCATGTGTTTTTTTCACAACCTGAGCCTCTGAGTTTAATGCATATTATGTCAGTAGCCCATTCATAGACACTAACTACCTTTAGTGCCTATTGATGAAGGTATGTTCTTCCCGGGGGACATTTGTTAACCTTCATAAAACCGACTGGGGTCATTTTGACAACAGAGGTATATTTTTCATCATAGCCCAATGGTGGTTTATTCAATTCATGTACTGTAGCTAGCTAGCTAACCAACATATTCATACTTCGCCTATTCCTCTCTGATAAGATACCGTTGCACAAACATGCTTATCTAAGCCTACACCATCACTGGTACCAGACACTATTAGCTAACTAGCTACGCTTGCTCTGACTCTTAGTACATTTAGCAAGCTAGCTAGCCAGCTAACTATAGATTACCATTAGTGGCTGACAAAAATTATTTTAGCAACACTTTGCTAAGAAAAAAAAACTAGCAAACAGTAGTTTGCAGACAGTAAGATGCACACACTAATAGTGTAATTATAGAACGCTTATGGGAAGCAGCATGTCACCAACATTGTTGCATCCATTTGACCATGCAGAGTGGACCTTTATTGGAATCTACAAGTTGAACCCCCCCACCCCCCTTTTACCCTCAGAACAGAACACCCTCAAGCATGGACTCTACAAGGTGTCGAAATCAATCCAGAGGGATGCTGGCCCATGTTGACTCCAGTGCTTTACACAGTTGTGTCAAGTTTGATGTCCTTTGGGTGGTGGACTACTCTTGATACACACAGGAAACTTGAGCGTGAAAAACCCAGCAGCATTGCAGTTCTTGACACTCAAACCAGTGTGCCTGGCACCTACTACCATTCCCTGTTCAAAGGCTTTCAAATATGTTTTCTTGCCCATTCACCCTCTGAGTCAACTGTCTCAAGGCTTTCAAACCCTGATTTAGCCTCCCTAGTGACGCAGTGGTCTAAGGCCCTACATCGCTGTTCAAATTGTGTTGCTACAGATGCGGGTTCGAGCCCCGTCTGTGTCGTAACCGGCCACGACCGGGAGACCCATGAGGCGACGCACAATTGACCCAGCGTCGTCCGGGTTAGGAGAGGGTTTGGCCGGACTGGATGTCCTTGTCCCATCGCGCTGTAGCGACTCCTGTGGCGGGCCGGCTGCATGCACGCTGACACGGTCGCCAGGTGTACAGTGTTTCCTCCGACACATTGCTTCCGGGTTAAGCGTGCATTGTGTAAAGAAGCATTGCGGTTTGACGGGCTCTCGACCTTCGCCTCTCCCGCGTCCGTACAGGAGTTGCAGCGATGTGAAAAGACTTTAACTACCAATTGGAACTGGGGAGAAAAAGGGGTAAAAAAAATAATATATATATAAAATATAATATAAAAATATAAACCTTATTTAACCTGTCACCTCCCCTTCATCTACACTGATTGAAGTGGATTTAACAAGTGACGTCAATAAGGGATCATAGCTTTCACCTGGATTCAACTGGTCAGTCTATGTCATGGAAAAATCAGTTCTTAATGTTTTGTATACTCAGTGTATGTTTTTCTGGAGACAATACCAAGGCCTTCTGTAGCTTTAACTGTAGCGCTGCTGTGTGTTGTTACGTAGGCCTACTGTAGCTGGGTCGTTACACAAAATTTGGGACATGCAAACTTTTAAGAAATTAACTTAAAAATATCTCTTCTTTCAACATTCAATTGCGTGGTGGATATGTTTAGCCTACAGGAAAACACTATTCTATCTCAGGCATTAAAATCCTGTGAACTAAGAATATGTTATCTACACTTGTACGTTACCACAATGTCTGCCAACGCTCTTATGGACACTTATGTAACTTCCCAACTATTATTTAAAAGCATGTTTGCGATAAATCTAACAGTTTGTCATTGTTTAAGTATCCCTTTTACAATTTAAACTCACATAACTAATAAAGTTACCGTTGGGCCTCTAACAGGGTTGACAATAAAAGGATTGAGGTTTTAGGTGAAGATCGGCAAATTACTCCCCATGTGGTGAAGAGCATGGGACCACATGGTGTTCATGAAATTAGGAATTATACATTATGTTCCACACTTGAATTTGATTAAACTCTTCCTAAGAACAGTCAAAAATGTCTAAAATGATAAAACAATTATAAACAGACCGAAAAAAGAGAGAGATAACTTACTTCACCTGCTGTAAATCATTTCTCTTGGTGGAATGCTACATTATTTTAAAGGGCTAAAGTGTTTGCATAACAGGATCACTTTAAAATAGTAAATGCATCACTAATCACATTAATATAAATAATAATCTTCTGAAATGACTTTGTCAAAGCAGCAAAATCACTAGGCCTTTACAACGATGATGAAACTTGGAGAAATATTTGGATTAAGTGGATGGAACTCTTCCTAAAAGTGACAAAGGGTTGACGGAGGAACCCTTTATTTAAAAAAAAAAAAAAACATTAATTAAAGTGCACTTAATTTAATATAACACGCATTTAAAATTCTATATTGGTGCATCATTTCTACTTTAAATATCAAAGGGACGCAATTGTAGTGTTGCTTTGAATTCAATCCCTTTTTGACAGCATCGCTTTAGATTTGAACAAAACCTTCCATATGTACTAGAAATGCTCAGAAAGTGACATTTTGGAACTGAATGCCAAAACATTCAGTTCACCCATTTTGCATACCCCACCATACCGTGAGACATCAATGTCTTCATCACTGGAAAAGATTAACAGTTGAGATTTATATAATTTAAAAGCTTACAAACAAGGTTGCCAAGCTATTTTTATAGTTTCTGGACATAAAAAAAACATTCACGTCAAATCATCTTCATTTGTATATATATTTTTGCATATATTGTAGTTTAGATCCTATTTTACATAATCTGAGGTTTTTGTGTTGTGCTCTTGAATACAGGGTGGGTGTCATAGATGGTTGGAGGTCCACACATCAAAGAATGTTGACTTGAATAGGGAAACCTATTGAAATATAGATCATTTTATTGAACCTTTATTTAACTAGGCAAGTCAGTTAAGAACACATTCTTATTTACAATGACAGCCTACCTACAGGGTCAGCCCCTGGAGCAAATTAGGGTTAAGTGCCTTGCTCAAGGACACATCGACAGGTTTTTTTCACCTTGTCAGCTCGGGTATTCAAACCAGAAACCTTTCACTTACTGGCCCAACACTCTAACCGCTAGGCTACCTGCCGCCCAAGATAATGGAATAGACGTGACCATTTAAGTTGACATTCGATGGTGGGTGGACCGGCGGTCATCTTTGTGGTAGTAATTAGAAGTTAAAATTTCAATTTCAATGATGTACCAGCTAAATTGCAGTGGCCTGAATGGATTGGTTAATTCTATGAATTATATTTCTATGATTTGAAACGACACCCACCCTGTATTCAAGAGCATGTTGCGTTCACCGATGGCGGACACAATAAAAAAAACTCAGATGATGTGAAATGGGGTCTATGCTACAACATATGCAAATATGAATATGAGTTTACACGTTTTCTAACTGTGTTGTTACGGTTTGTTATGAAATAGTAGTGTGTTTATGCCTCACAAAAAGAGACCTGGCCGACTGTGAACTTTCCAGGCACAGCTGTGGTTGGTTGTGGTGTCAGTCTCGAATAGGTGTGTGTGTGTGTGTGTGCGTGCGTGCGTGAGTGTGTGCGTGTGTGAGAAACTAAAAAGTGTAAAACGTTTGGGAGGAGTGTGGGTGTCTGCGCATGCATGCATGTGTGTGTGTGTTTCAGTGCGTGAGTGCGTCTCTCAGTACGTCTCTCTCCAGTCTCAATTATGTGTAGGGAGTGTGTGTGTGTGTGTATGTATGTGTGCTTGTCAATGCGTCTCTACCAGGCCCCATTATGTGTAGTGAGTGTGTGTCTGTAGCTTTCTGATTTCCCAGCAGCCTTCAGTCATTTCAGCAATGTGGGGCGAGGTGCGAGTGGCCCAGAAGAGGAGGGGAAAGGCCACACGCCCCCCCCACCCCCCCAAACCCCCTACCCCCCTCCCCATCCACCCCTCCATGTCCCAGTCGGCTGACAAGATAAATCACTTTAACGTCTCTTCAGAGACATACATGGAAGAAAGGCAATAATAAAGAGGACTGTGTTAAGATATTGACTCTGGTAGCTGGTAGCTCTGCCTAGTCCAGGGAAGACAAGCAAGCAGTGTGGGCTCCACTCGGTCCTCCTTATGGATGTGTTGTTGAATTGTTTGTTGCAATATGTGACAACATGAGTGTGTGTATGTGTGTGTCTGTGAAAGTGTTAATATTCATGTCTGAATGGCTGAAACTGAACCCTCGCTTTCCCTTTTCCAAAGGGTATAATATCAGTGAAATCATCAAGGAGAAAGGAATATTGTGAGCTAGTGCAGTTAAGTACAGTTTGATTTAGTTCAAACTGATAAAGCAAGTCTTTGTAACGAAACTGCTCCGACTCTGTTTGAATGTGGATACTCGTACTTCAGTAATATTGACGTGAAAAGAAAGTGTTAGAGTATACTCTTAGAGTATATTCTATTACCACGCTCATCTTACAGTATTTGCTGACTTTGCGGTGGGAACCTCAAGGGAACCTATTATCCAGATAAACTCTTATAGTATATTCTATTACCACCATTAGCATGCCAGCAACGGACAGAAGGTAGAGGCACTGCTGTGCTGGAAGAACATTTTATTAGAAAATACTCTTTGTATAACATTCAGAGAGACTATGGCTCTCTCATTGCAATGTTAATGTTATACCAGTGGCGAACCGTGACTATTAGAGCTAGGACCTCAGTTGCGGAAAAAGATCTGACGTCATCCATATAGATAGAGAACTCGGATGCCTGTGATTACAGAGCATGACTTGAGACCTTTCTTTTGCAGACCAATGTAGGAGAAGCAACACACAACGGTTGCAAATATCGATAGCAGGAACCACGTTAGAAAAAAATACAGTTGCGTCGTTTCAAAGAAACATTTGCCAAAAAACAAACAGTCACTCAAATAGTGGCGGAATAAATTCAACCACACAACTACTCACATTGTTTCAAGACCATGGACAATATATGCTGTCAGAGAGAAAAAAGTTGCGCTGTATTCAGTGTTCTCCAGCATACAACAATAAAGAAACAATAAAATGTCATGTACCCAGTACTTCCAATTGCAACGTCATTACCTTTGTTTTTACCACACAACCAGTGATCTAAAGTTTAAATAATATTGTACACATTGTATTCAAAATGATATGAACGAGATAGCAACGAAAAACCAAGCTGTAGATGAAAACAAAAAGTAAAAAACGAAGTCCATTCTCCTGTTCTTCTTTATGAAATGGGCAATGGCAGGTTTATATAGCTTGTCTTTTGATTTTAAATCCGAAATAAGTTATTTTCGATTGAGATCAAAGCCAGGGCTGACAGTCGGGCCTGTCCAGTGGTGTTCCTGGAATATGTCTTGATCCTTTTTAGTGCAGAAAATGTTCTTTCTACTGATGCAGTGGACGCTAGAATGGTCAAAACTAGACAGGTAAGCAGATACAATTGGTGCATACTATCAATTAGTCTCTTCTGCTGGAGAAAGTGGAGCAGACCAGCCGGGCTCTTACCCTCAAAGTCAGACATTGAGTACATAACGGTGAGTTCTGTTTTGTGTCCATTAAGCCGCGGCAAATCAAAATTAGGGCCATAGCTTTCCTCGAGGTTTGAGAACACAGCGCTTGGAAAGTTTGGCGTTTCCCAATATATTGGGAACTTTTGTGGGTCAAGGAGGGCAAGGAACATGAGCCTTTCATGGTCATTGAACCTGTTTCTTAGCTGAGTGACAATGTCGTCGATGATCGCACTGTGTAGCTGTTGGTACTGCCCGCGAACGTCTCCTTGCATATGTGTCCTGCGCCCCCTTGGAACTCCGGTCTTACTCACAGTGTCCTCGTAGTTGGAATCGAATTTTCCTTTTTCCCTCTCTGTGGTGTTGCAGAAGTCGTCCACCCTGGACAAGCAGAACTCCATGTCAAACTCCCTGTTCTGCAATATTCCAAACAGCACGTCGGAGTATACAAATATGGAGTAGAACTCGGATAGCAGGAAGCAGAACACGAAGCTTGTCAGGTGCATCATGTATCCATCTGCGCTGTGAACGGTGTCTTCATCAAAGTCATCGTGATGGTCCACTATGTATTCAAAGAGTTCAATGAGTTCTGCCTTTTTTTTTCATACACAGTGCAAACTAAGCGTGAGGAGATGTTCCAACGTGTTGGCGCCACTCTTGGTAGTCTTCGCTGGCATATTTCATCCAGTAGTTTTGTTCGTTTGACAGATCTTGAGAAAAACGCTGCTAGGCCACCAAGATGAGAAAAAAAAATCTTGCATTCTTTTAGTTTACCAGCACCTTGTGACACCAGATTAAGAGTGTGCGCATAGCAATGAATGAACAGAGCTTGCATTATAGTTTCTTTCACCTTGGCTTGTACTCCGTTTATACCAGAGGCCATGACTGCGGCCCCATCGTAACACTGTGCCACAACTTTGGCCGTGCATTCACACTCCTCTAAAAAGCTGATCATTCGAGCAGCAACCACTTCTGCCAGTTTATCCTCAGTTCCATCCTCAAATTTGAAAAACCTTTCCTTCACACCACCATCGGTAGTGTAACGCAACACATAAGACATTTGGGCTACATTGCTGATGTCTGTCGTCTCGTCAACCATGATGGTTACAAAGGGGGTTTTCTTCAATTCCTTCTTGACATCTGTCATTACATTCGCGACCGCGTGTATCAGGTCATTTTGGATTTTGCTGGAAAGTGCCTGTGAACACGGTAGCCGTAGCCAAATGGCAGTTTAACGTGCTGTCATATTCAGCCAAGAAATCCAGTATTTCCAAGTAGTTTCACTTATAAGCTGATTCTTTACCCTCATCATGTCCTCTGAATGCTAATTCTCGCTTGTCTAAAAACACAACTGTATGGCACTTTAGAATCTCCCTGTTGTGCCTGACTTTATCACTGTGAGCAAGTGTCTCGTTGCGCCGCTGCTCGTTAAGAAGAAGGTCTACTCTTGTTTCCCCAAATGTTTTTAAACTCACTGTAGCTCGCAGGTGTGAAGTTGAGTTTTGGTGTCGAAGTGCTGACTTTATCAAACAGGCTAAATATGCCTTTCAAAACTCTTTACTCGTTGCACCAAATCAGGTAGTGCAGGAGTTGGTCTCCCGGTTTGTACAAGATTGAAAAGGGCGATGCTAACAATTTAGCCATCACATCATCCTTGATGACTCTCTCTGCAGTTGCCATCGCCATCGTTACATACACTCACTGAATAAAGCTAGCAAGGCTCAAGCGTGAGAAAACAAGATAAGGCTCGCTATTGGCTCTGAATTAGTGATGTATACTTAGGCCCCCTAGAAGGCCTTGAGGCATCATACAATTGTCCCACCTATTACAAGACACATTGTGATTGGTTGATTCTACTGTCATTCCAAAATGCTGCTCTAATTGAAGTCAATGTCAATGACGTTGGCTGGTGCCTTCTATTCAAAGCCCGAGGGCCTAGCCAATGAGCGTTGAGCCCAGCTAGATTATTTCTACCAAGAGACTACACCTCGTTATACACTATGTAATGTCTGACCGGATGTTCTTTTCCTTTTCTCTTTGTTTACAGGGGAGCCTTTTCAGTGGTGCGCAGATGTGTCAAGCTGTGTACTGGACAGGAGTATGCCGCCAAAATAATCAACACCAAAAAGCTATCTGCAAGAGGTAAGCATCTTTAAGCTCTGTGCTGTCTTTTTTTATGTCTACATTTAGGTTGACCTGCTGTATCCTACTATCCATGAACCATCTCAACCTTGGGGAACAAATAACATTAAAACTATTTAAAAACACGTCATATTCATCAGCACTAAAAATACGTATCCTACAGTACAGTATACTGTATATTGTCATGAAAAAGCTTTGGCCTATATTTCCCACTCGTCGCAATGTTAATCAGTATCACACGTGTTGGGTGACTGTTTTAGACAAATCCAAGGCCAAATACCATGGCCATGAGATCCACTCAGGCCCTCTGGGTCCACAATGACTGCAGGGTGTGTTTCATACCTCCAGCTGCACAGTGTAAATCTCCTGCTGCCCTCTCTGCCTCGTAACTGGAGCCCTAAGGCGGCTCTGCTCTGCCAGGTGTCACCGGCTCACCGCAACACTTGACTGTCACCCTTCAGACAGATAGATAGACCGACAGCAGACCTGGGTTCAAATACTATTTGAAATCTTTCAAATACTTTTAGCATTTGTTTGTGTTTACTCAGGATATTCAGATGTCATATATCTATTTTGATACAAATTATTGAGTCTGATTTGGAATCTTTTTGTTATTAATTTCCAGGTTGTTGCCTATACAGTAGCTGAATTGAGACTACAAATACTAGTTTATCTCCAATCTTTCTAGGCAACAGTTTGTTTTGAAGGCTCTGGCTATCTGTCCTTCTTCGTAGTGAGCATGGGGATCTAGAAACACATTAGTGAATGTAATGACATTACTGCCATGACCAGATTATCCTGTCAGCATTATCATAAGGCCCCGGCTGACACTAGTCACACAGATTAACTTGATGAGACTGTTACACACCTGAGGTTTTAATCAGGGCAGAGAAAAAGGGAGAGAGAGAGTTGAAACAACAGGTCTGGGACAAGGTAGCATGTCCGGTGAACAGGTCAGGGTTCCATAACCGCAGACAGAACAGCAGACACTTGATCAGCACCAGGTGGACTAGGGATGGGAGAGACAGGAGTCATCAGGCCAGATAGTCCTGAGACATGGTCGTAGGGCTCAGGTACTTCAGGAGAGGAGAGAGAGAGAGAAAGAAGAATTAGAGGGATCATACTTAAGATCACACAGGACACCAGATAAGACAGAAGAATTATATCAGATTGGACAGACTGACCCTAGCCCCCCAGCACATAGACTATTGCAGCATAGATACTGGGGACAACCATGCAGATACACTACAAGTTTAAAGTGATCAAATTAAGATCCTACAATGTATTAGTATGTTGTGGGCTGATACTGGTTGCTAATGTATAAGGAGCTTACATAAAAAATTGGGCCTGCTGCCTGTGACACATCACAGGAAACATTAGTGGTGTATACTATTCTGCCTAGCCTATATCACTACATACATACAAACAAACATACATACAGATGTAGGCTCTTAATTTGATCACCCTGTTGCAGAATAACTTTTCTGCAATGCAAGAAATGTGAAACTTGTAGTGTATTTTAGGTCTAAAAAGGCTTATGAATTTCCATTTAGAACTTTCAGACTTGATTTTCCCTTACGAAAAAGGTATCATCCCCTACAAAATGTCCATTAATTATAATCCACATAATAATCCACATTCCTGCTTCTGCAGGATTCGTTTCCTAAAATAGAAAACTGGCTCAAATTAAGATCCTACATCTGTATATAGAGTGCATTCGGAAAGTATTCAGACCCCTTGACATTTTCCACATTTTGTTAAGTTATAGCCTTATTCTTAAATGGATTAAATAAAAAAAACCTTCATCAATCTACACACAATACCCCATATGACAAAGCAAAACATATATATATATTTTTTTTAAATCTGCAAATGTATTAAAAATACAAAAACAGAAATACCATATTTACATAACTATTCAGACCCTTTGCTATGAGACCCCAAATTGAGCTCAGGTGCATCCTGTTTCCATTGATCGTCCTTAGGATGTTTCTACAACTTGATTGGACATGATTTGGAAAGGCACACACCTGTCTATATAAGGTCCCACAGTTGACAGTGGATGTCAGAGCAAAAACCAAGCCATGAGGTTGAAGGAATTGTCCGTAGAGCTCTGAGACAGGATTTGGTCGAGGCACAGGTCTGGTGAAGAAAAATGTCTAAAGCATTGAATGTCCCCAAGAACACAGTGGCCTTTATCATTCTTAAATGGAAGACATTTGGAACCACCAAGACTTCCTAGAGCTGTCCACACGGCCAAACTGAGCAATCAGGGGAGAAGGGCCTTGGTCAGGGAGGTGAGCATGAACCCGATGGTCACTCTGACAGAGCTTCAGAGTTCCTCTGTGGAGATTGGAGAACCTTCCAGAAGGACAACCATCTCTGCAGCACTCCACCAATCAGGCCAATGGAAGCCACTCCTCAGTAAAAGGCACGACAGCCCGTTTGGAGTTTGCCAAAAGGCACCTAAAGAACTCTCAGACCATGAGAAACAAGATTCTCTGGTCTGATGAAACCAAGATTGAACGCTTTGGCCTGAATGCCAAGCGTCACGTCTGGAGGAAATCAGCCACCCCTCATCACCTGGCCAATACCATCCCTACGGTGAAGCATGGTGGTGGCAGCATCATGCTGTGGGGATGTTTTTCAGTGGCGGGTACTGGGAGACTAGTCAAGATTGAGAGAAAGATGAACGGAGCAAAGTACAGACAGATCCTTGATGAAAACCTGCTCCAGAGTGCTCAGGACCTCAGACTGGGACGAAGGTTCACCTTCCATCAGGACAACGACCCTAAGCACACAACCAAGACATTGCAGGATTGGCTTCGGGACAAGTCTCTGAATGTCCTTGAGTGGCCCAGCCAGATCGAACATCTCTGGAGAGACCTGAAAATTGCTGTGCAGCAACGCTCCCCATCCATCTTGACCGTGCTTGAGAGGATCTGCAGAGAAGATTGGGAGAAACTCCACAAATACAGGTGTGCCAAGCATGTAGCGTCATACCCATCCTTTTTGAACCTGTCTCCTCCCCTTACACTGATTTGAAGTGGATTTAACAGATGACATCAGTAAGGTATCATATCTTTCGCCTGGATTCACCAGGTCAGTCTGTCATAGAAAGAGCAGGTGTTCTTAATGGTTTGTATACTCAGTGTATATACTCTATCTCTACCTGTGTGTTATGTATCTACTGTACCTCAATGTACTAGTATTTGAGCTGAGGGGATGTAGGCTATAGGCTTAGGATCAGTGGTTCCTGCAGTACTAATACCCCTGGGGGTACATGGCCTATCCACAAGAGGTACTTGAGAAGACTCTTAAGACCACTTACTGGTAAAATGCACACGAGGGGGTACTTCAGGGGTACTCCGCGCAGAGTTGGTGTTACAGTAACCAAAAAAGTTTGTTAACTGGCTTAGATAGTGCTGCAAAGATAGTATTTGTAGCAAATATTGTTGTTGATGTTTCATTACATTGACTTTAGTCAACATATTTCCCATTCAAAGATAAGTTTCATTTTGGTGAAACAAATGGACATGAACACGATTTTGACTTGTGCACTGCTTATAGTCATGTTCAGATATCCTCTTACCAAATCAAATTTATATTTTTGTTGTTCAAATCAAATGTTGCAACATATGATGACATAGGCAATAGAGCAGGAGGATTTCGAGGAAAAGAGAGTGAGATTGATGGATGAATGTGTGTGAGTGAGAGAGCGGGTGCGGGGTAGAGAGAGAGAAGGCACCCCAGGCACTTGGCAGCAGTGGGCCATGTGTCTGTGCTTCTACATGCCTTTAGCACGGGACTCTCATCTGACACACACACAAGCACTGACAACCCAGGCAGACACTACTACCCAAGAGTCCTAATGCTAGTATACTGGACTTCTATTGGATATTGTAGAAGAGTCAGCCTGTCCCTTAATTCCTTATTCATGAGTAGGGTGGAAAATATGGTTGCCTTCCAATCCAAGACCATGATGAGTCACAGTCATAAACTCTTCTCATAGACACCATTAGGTTAGAGCAAACATTACAAATGTCATATCTTAATTTGAACCAGTTTAAAAAAAGTTACATTACAAAAATGCAACAGAGTGTGTATATTGAGGGCAAAAAATAATTTCATCAATTTTAGAGTAAGGCTGTAACATAACAAAATGTGGAAAAAGTCAAGGGTTCTGAATGCTTTCCGAGGGCACTGTAATTCTGTGGACCTAATTCAGATAATGTCATGTCATAACAAGATGCCCAGCACTTCAGGCCTCGTTCTCAAACCTCTCTCGCTCTCTCCCCACCTGCAAAATGTCGCATTTTGTGCCATAGGCTACACTTGTCTGTCCTTCACACAAGTAAAGAAGTAGCTTGCCTGCTCAATCCGCGCTGATTGGTGAAGTAATTGAATGAGCTAAATGTAAAAAACCTGTTGATTTCACAGGTTAAAAACGGAACAGAAAGGAACAATATATACCGGTTCCAACCGGTTCAGAACGTTATTTTTCTGGTTGGAACTGTGGAACAGAATGAAAAGAATAGTGGTTCTGTTCCAAAGGAAACAATTGGAAAATAATTTTCAGTTACAACCTCTGGTTGAAACTGTCCAGTCCAGCAGACAAACTGTTAATGTCAACTGCCACATGTCAGGGGTGGTGGGGTGGGGCTGTGGGCACAGCCCACAGCCAATCCGAGAGCTTGTTTATGGATGTGGGGACTGGGCAGGGTTGCAGCGGGTCAGCTATAGGGTCAATATATTCTCACTGGGAAATGAGACACTGGGAATATGAGACACTAGGAATATGAGACACTGGGAATATGAGACACTGGGAATATGAGACATTAGGAATATGAGACACTAGGAATATGAGACACTGCTTAGGAGATGATAGAGATTGCAGATGAGAGAGAGAGAGAGTGGGTGAGGGTGGGGGTGATGTGTGTGTGTGTGTTGTTTCAGAATCACCTGCAATGCAGGTGTAGTAGGGTGACCTGGATATAGCCTGTATTTAGCCCTATTTGTGTCATTGTCTGGGTGTAAAGCTACTGACTGACTGGGTGTAAAGTGACAGACTGACTGGGTGTAAAGTGACTGACTGACTGGGTGTAAAGTGACTGACTGACTGGGTGTAAAGTGACTGACTGACTGGGTGTAAAGTGACTGACTGACTGGGTGTAAAGTGACAGACTGACTGGGTGTAAAGTGACTGACTGACTGGGTGTAAAGTGACAGACTGACTGGGTGTAAAGTGACTGACTGACTGGGTGTAAAGTGACTGACTGACTGGGTGTAAAGTGACTGACTGACTGGGTGTAAAGTGACAGACTGACTGGGTGTAAAGTGACTGACTGACTGGGTGTAAAGTGACTGACTGACTGGGTGTAAAGTGACTGACTGACTGGGTGTAAAGTGACTGACTGACTGGGTGTAAAGTGACTGACCGACGGTGTAGAATTGCCAAAATGTATCATCACCCTATTTTCTTCTTATGGCTATTGGGTCTTGGCATAATGAGAACGACATGTGGTGATATTTTGGTTTGGTATTCCTTGAAACCCATGGCAATCTGGTGGAATTTGAGATGTGGCGATGTGTTTGATACAAGTGTGTGTGTTTAATGTATTCCTTTATTGTTGCAGTCATGCCATAATATAGTCCTCTCCTATCTTCTCTTCTCCTCTACTCAGTGACATGATGAGTCGCACATAGTCAGTCTTCCCCCTCACACTCAAGCATGCAAAAACCTCACAGACAGACGGCACCAAAATAATGTTTACACACACGCAATATCATAGACATACTCACAGTATCAGACATGCATGTCCACACAAAGAAACACACACAAATGTATGCACACAAGGGCAAAGTCACACTTTCTGTCTCGCTCTCATTCACATGGATGCATGCACACACACGTAACGTGGAGTTCGTCAATCGCTGTGGGGTTTTTGAAGTTTTTTTCGGTGGATTTTCTCACCCAGTGAACACTTTGCTCATGCGCTCTTCTCCCCCTCCTTCCCCTCAGGGTCCGTCCTCCACCTCCTTCTCTCCTCCTCTCCCTCTCCTCTCATCTCTTATTTACTCTGCTGCATCACGGAAAGGGAAGGCTGGGTGGATGTGGGCTTGGCTAGCTGCTTCACGGCAGAACAGAAAAAACAGCTACAGCGAATATAGGGACAGAGAGGCAGAGATGTACTGTACAAGCCCAGCTTACAGTTGACCGTAGTTTAACCTAAAAATTCAGCTCGCTATGGTATTTGTTTTGCGGTGTGGAAATCTTGACCCTGCCCAGCACACCTAACCTACACTCCCAATGTATTGTCAGTCCAAAGACAAACACATCCTGAATGTGACATTAGTCTGATATTTTACTGTATGTCTACACACAAACACCTACTGTAGTAACACACACATCACACACAAATAATTATGTCATGTATTGGTAATCCTGTGGTCCTCAGTGTATCGGGATTTAAGTCGCTGGTTTCTGTAGGATCATAATTTGATCACTCTTTTGTTGCTGCGATATTTTCCTGCACAGCAAACTTGTAGTGTATTTAAGGTTTAAAAAGGCTTCTAAAGTTTGTATTTTCCACTTTAAATGTTTTTTATTTGTTTTTATTTATCCTTCATTTAACTAGGCAAGACAGTTAATTATAATCCACATAATAAATCACATTTCCTGTTGCTGCAGAATTATTTTCCCGCTGTAGAAAACTAAATCTTAAATTAAGATCCTACATCTTTATGGGCTATTTTGGAGTAAAACATGGACTATTACGAGACTAGATCTGTCTATTGATTGAACAAGCAGAGTCGAGTCGATGTCTGTCTGCTACAGGTTTAGCTTTCATCGATTGACAGAAGGTGGTAAAAAACAAACTAAGATCTTTTCTGTCTGAGTGGAAGTGAGCAGTGGGTAGTAGGTGCACAGTGCAATTGTATTTTAGCAGTTGTTATGTGAAGAGGCTTTGCTATTGGCAAAGACCAGCTAGAAAGAAAAAGACAGCTGACATGAAATAAATCAAAATAACTTTATTTGCAAGTGCTGGCTGTCTTTGGTTGGAGAAGCTTTTGGGTACATCTCAATAGTCTCAACTTTCTTCCTCTCAGAAACACTTGGGTGCATCTCAATAATCTAATACTATCCTCCTCTGTTCTCCTTCATCTGCACTGATTTGATATGGTGGTTGCCTACACCACCAGCCTACACGAGTTTCCACTTGTCCAGTTCTTTCACACCAGTTAGGATGAAGGAAAGTAGACAAGGAGAGATAGCCATTTCTGACTGTTTAGATACACCGTATATGTGTGGCCTATTTCTAAGTGACTGTTGCAATCTGAATGGGTTGTGAATGTGATAGTGACTGTTGGACAGTGAGAGGGGGGTGTTGGGTAATATTCAAATGAGGGCCAGGAGGCTGGCCAATCGTGTGGAGTACTCCTTGAAGTGAAAGAACACTGGGATTCGAAAAACAGACAGTATGAATTTCAGTACCGTTTATTATTTGGGGGTGTTGGGGGCTACGGGGTGCGTGCTACACCACTGCTTATTACTATACGTTAAGTATAACTATACTAAATGTAAGATATGTCAAATAAATATCCAGCTCAGGGCTCCAGCTTTGCATTTGGTTTGCTAACTTGTTAGGTAAGTGGCTAGATGTCAAGATCAAGCTTCTTGGTTACAGTAGAGACATTCTAAAAAGACTGGTACCCAGACTAGAGACATTCGATCCCTTCCTGGATCAAGATCCCCGTTGGCCAAAACTTTGGAAGGTGCCCTTCCGGTAATACTATATACCCCGGTATGGTACAGAAACGGTATGATGGTTTGAATATCTGGATACCGCCCAACCCTAGTACAGGCTTATGTAACTTTATGATAATCTCCAACTTGCATTCCATGGCAGTTAGAGTCAGTCACTAGGCAGTCTACATTCTGTCAACTCCACTCTGTTAGAAATATCTTTCATATATTTCCCTAGTCCAAGCTGCCAGTGGAGCTGTACTAAAGAGATGCTGACATACAAGTTGTATCAATTTGTTCAGTTACATTGATGTGCATTTGTGTATCACACCAAAATAAAGTGTAGTCAACGTATTTAACTTTATATTGCATCTGTTAAAGTATTTAGGTTTATGTGTGTAAGTGTTTGTTATTTCCTCCTCAGATCACCAGAAGCTAGAGAGAGAGGCCCGTATTTGTCGCCTGCTCAAGCACTCCAACATCGGTGAGTCTTTCTGTAACTAACCAACGCACCAAAGCAATGTCACCTAACTACAGTATGCTGCAATATGCTGCTTCAATCTGTCATTATCAATCTTCAATATAACAATATGTATCTATATACATACAGTACCAGTCAAAGGTATGGACACACCTACTCATTCAAGGGTTTTTCTTTATTTTTACTATTTTCTACATTGTAGAATAGTAGGGAAGACATGAAAACTATAAAATTACACATATGGAATCATGTAGTAACCAAAAAAGTGTTAAACAAGATTCTTCAAAGTAGCCACCCTTTGCTTTGATGACAGCTTTGTACAATCTTGGCATTCTCTCAACCAGCATCATGAGGAATGCTTTTCCAACAGTCTTGAAGGAGCAGTTGTTGCTGAGCACTTGTTGGCTGACTTTCCTTCACTCTGCGGTCCAACTCATCCCAAACATCCCAATTGGGTTGAGGTTGAGTGATTGTGGAGGCCAGGTCATCTGATGCAGCACTCCATCACTCTCCTTCTCGGTCAAATAGCCCTTACAGGGCCTGGAGGTGTGTTGAGTTATTGTCCTTTTACCGACAGTGTCACCAGCAAAACACCTCCACACCCTCACACCTCCTCCTCCATGCTTCACGGTGGGAACCACATATGCGGAGATCATCTGTTCACCTACTCTGTGTCTCACAAAGACAAGGCAGTTGGAACCAAAGATCTCAAATTTGGACTCATCAGACCAAAAGGACAGATTTACACCAGTCTAATGTTAATTGCTTGTGTTTCTTGGCACAAGCAAGTCTCTTCTTATTATTGGTGTCCTTTAGTAGTGGTTTCTTTGCAGCAATTAGACCACGAAGGCCTGATTCACGCAGTCTCCTCTGTACAGTTGATGTTGAGATGTGTCTGTTACTTAATTAATTGGGGCTGCAATTTCTGAGGCTGGTAACTCTAATGAATTTATCCAGGCTGTATAACATCCGGCCGTGATTGGGAATCCCATAGGGTGACGCACAATTGGCCCAGCGTCGTCTAGGTTTAGCTGGGGTAGGCCGTCATTGTAAATAAGAATTTGTTCTTAACTGACTTTTCTAGCTAAATAAAGGTTTAAAAAAAGAAAGAGTTACAGCAGAGGTAACTCTGGGTCTTCCTTTCCTGTGGCGGTCCTCATAACAGCCAGTTTCATCATAACACTTGATCGTTTTTGCGACTGCACTTGAGGAACGTTAAAAGTTCTTGAAATGTTCTGTTTTGACAGACCTTCATGTCTTAAAGTAATGATGGACTGTCGTTTCTCTTGAGCTGTTCTTGCCATAATATGGACTTGGTATTTTACCAAATAGGGCTATCTTCTGTATAACACCCCTACCTTGTCACAACACAACTGATTGGCTCAAACGCATTAAGAAGGAAATAATTTCCACAAATTTAATTTTAACAAGACACACCTGTTAATTGAAATGCATTCCAGGTGACTATCTCATGAATCTCGTTGAGAGAATGCCAATAGTATGCAACGCTGTCATCAAGGCAAAGGGTGGCTACTTTGAAGAATTGCAAATATAAAATATATTTTGATTTGTTTAACACCTTTTTGGTTACTACATGATTCCATATGTGTTATTTCATAGTTTTGATGTCTTCACTATTATTCTACAATGTAGAAAATAGCAAAAATAAAGAAAAACCCTTGAATGAGTAGGTGTTTCCAAACCTTTGACTGGTACTGTACATATATATGTATATATACATACTGCATATGCTGCAATATAAAGTTTGCTGATTCAATGACTCTATCATCTATAATGAATCTATTTGAATATCTAAGCCGGCACAAAGTTTTGATATCTACGTCTTGTTTGACTATTCCACATTCAGTACCATGGCGACGGAAGGCTCAGGTTCCTGGGTCTGGCCTCGGTGCGTTTTGATTTATCCTTCCGTTGCCATGCATTATTACTGGCCAAGTATGAATAAAAGGCTTTTTAACGTTTCTACGCGTGGCGTGCGTGAGAATGCCTTGAGTTGACATATTTGGGGAGTTTTTGCCCCCTAATGCTTTTGCAGTGTTCGCACTACCTGATTGTTCGCACTTCTTCTTGTTGCTTGTTCCAAGTCAATCTTTATCCCACGTTTTCACAAGAACGTTCAGCTCTCGGACAGCTAGTATCAAAGAAGCGCTCTTTCACTGTTTCATTGAGCCTTATACTGTACACTTTCACTGTTTCATTGAGCCTTATACTGTACACTTTAATCCAAAAGCCATGATGTGTTTGAAATCAGATAGCTTTTTGGAAAAAGGTTTTACTTGCAATGATCTTGATATGTGGTTGTTTTAGCTATTTTGGTTGAATGCACCGATTGCCGATTGATGCTCTGGATAAGAGCGTCTGCTAAATGACTAAATGTGAATGTATACAGTTTTCATTTGACCCCTCCATGGCTTAGTTCTCCCTCTCTTTCTCTCTCTCTTTTTCAGTTCGTCTTCATGACAGTATATCAGAGGAAGGCTTCCACTATCTCCTGTTTGACTTGTAAGTTCTCTCTCTCTCTCTCTCTCTCTCTCTCTCTCTCTCTCTCTCTCTCTCTCTCTCTCTCTCTCATCTCTCTCTCTCTCTCTCTCTCTCTCTCTCTCCCATCTCTCCTCTCCCTTTGTACTCATTTGACCTCTTCATACCTCTATCCCGCTACTCTTTTACACCACTATTCTCTCTTATACCCTCCCTCCCTCGCTCTCTCAACTGAGATTCCGCCGGTTAACCATACTAGTTCTAGTTTCCATGGTAACGGCTGGCATGGGAGATGAGAGGATGAGCGAGAGTAGGGTTGCCGGGGGTAACGGGAGTCCTGGTGTAGAAAGCCGGAGCGAGAGGGGCTTCAGACCTGACTGAGCGGAATGCTGTTGAGCTGCTCTCTGATTGGTTAATGAGCTCGTCTCTTATTTGTTGGCAGGGTGACTGGAGGGGAGTTGTTCGAGGACATCGTAGCCAGAGAGTACTACAGTGAGGCTGACGCCAGGTAAGACTGGCACATACAGTACATTTCTCTCTCTCTCTCTCTCTCTCTCTCTCTCTCTCTCTCTCTCTCTCTCTCTCTCTCTCTCTCTCTCTCTCTCTCTCTCTCTCTCTCTTTCTGTCTTCTGCTCTCTCGCTCTCTCTTTTTCAGTTTTTCCTCTCTATTTTCTGTCTCCTGCTCTCTCTGTTTCTCTCTCTCTTTTTCTCTATCGCTTTCTTACTCCTTCTCCCTTTCTTGTTCTCCTTTCACTACCTCACTCTCCTTTGCTTCTTCCATCCTCCTCTGCCTTGTTTCTTGTCCACACCCTCCCCACATTTAGACTTTTAAATACTCTTGTTACTCATGTGAGAGTAATAAGTCCATAGATGGAGCGAAGGCTTGGGGTGAATCTCAATACCCCAGTGTTTCGAAAAAACCAGTGGGTCAACATGGCAAGCCTTTGGGGGGCCGCTTGCGAAGCAGACCAGACCAGGGTTTGGGGTTTGGCAAGTCAATGGGAGAAGTGAAAAATCGTTCATAGTTGTTAATTAGTTGTTAATTTGATCAAAATTTAAAGGCAAAACCTAGATTTGAGACAATGTCTTAAGTATCTGAAACTGCCATTACTACAACCTTGTGAAAGTGACAAACTGACATGTTTTAATTTCTTCAACTTTATATCAAAGGAGTGCCTTTGATTTAACGGCTTGCACATGCGCAGTTCGGCGTGACACAAACGTTAAACCCGATGACATTTTTCTGCGCATGAGCTTAGTTAGCTCATGTCGCCATGCCATCGTCTACAAGTGTGATCAGGGATTTGAGAGGCAGTTTTTCCAGCTGTCTTCAAACTTCCTTTTCTCAAGTCTGACTTGGTTTGATAAGGTGCAAGAGCAGCAATATTATCAAAGGCTCTGGGAAAGAGATGTGGAATATCTTCGCTGTCAGATATCTACCTCTTTGAGATAAGCAATAATAAGGACATAGGACCAAGGGAAGGAAGCCAGTGGAGAGTATTGAGATTGACCCCATCTGTGTCTCAGTAGCCATACTGTCTGGTCTAGTCAGATATGAGCTATAAGCTATATGCGGCCTCTCTCTGTGCTTCCTGTATCCCCCTCTCTATCTCTCTCTTTTTATTATTCTCTCTCTCTCTCTCTCATTCCTTTTTCTTTCTTTCTTTCTTTCTTTCTATCTTTCTTTCTTTCTTTCTTTCTTTCTTTCTTTCTTTCTTACTTGTACTCTCTCTCTCTCTCTTTCTTTCGTACTCTTTCTCATTCTCTTTCCCTTTCCCTGGGTTTCTCTCTCTCTTGCTTGCTTGTGCTCTCTCATTCACTCTCATTTTCTCTCTTTCTTTCCCGCTGTCCCACATTCTCTAATTTTCTGTCCTCTCTCACTTCCTTTCACTGACGCAGTGTGGCTACCTCTACCGCTACCTTTTCAGAGCAGTACTGTGACACACATATACACACACACCACGGGGCAGGGTGGGGCGAGGTCACTGCCTTATCTCTCCAATGTGTGTTCAGCCAGTCTTTCACTCCTGATATTACATCCCACACACACTGGGTGTTTGGAGGAGGCACATCACACATTGGTTAGTGTGTGAACTGGTAAGAGTGTGTGTGTGTGTGTGTGTGTGTGTGTGTGTGTGTGTGTGTGTGTGTGTGTGTGTGTGTGTGTGTGTGTGTGTGTGTGTGTGTGTGTGTGTGTGTGTGTGTGTGTGTGTGTGTGTGTGTGTGTGTGTGTGTGTGTGTGTGTGTGTGTGATTGGACCTGTGTGTGAAAGTTGGGGTGTGTGTAAAACAAAGTATGTGTAAAGACAAGTGTGCATCTGTCTATGCACTGAATGTCAATGTGTGAATATGGAGAAGATGAGAGAGAGTGTGTGTGTGTGTGTGTGTGTGTGTGTGTCAGTCATCCAGGTCAGCCTTGCCCCCTGTTTCCTAGGAGACCAGCAATAACTGGGTCTTTAATTAGCTGACATAATTAAATTAGTCACACACAAAAAAATGTATAGCTTAAAATTGTAGATATATTTTTTCTGTCATGTACTGGAGTTGCCATGGCAAAACACAGAACAGGATATTAATTATTTTCTGGCATTAAGACACAAGCGAAATGTTTTCGACATTGTTAGCTCAATGCTCAGCTTAAGAATATGAATACACCCATATCTGATATCTGAGACTAAATCTAGTGATTCCACTTCCCACTATCTGTTTTCTGAGTGCCATTGTGGCTCAAACTGCTGACCCGGTCACATATATTGGCAGTGTGAAGATTGTGACTGTGGTTTCTCTGTCCTCCATAGGACTAGTTAACAGAGAAGTCTATTGAAATCTTATTGTAAGTCCAGAGAGAGAGAGAGAAATCTCTATAATATGATGAGTCAGACAGGGTCAGGATGAGTGCCTGTGTGTGTGTCTTTGTGTCAAATGAGCAAGGAATGTGATCTGAAAATTCCCCTCTACTCACTGATTAAATAGCACTTAAAAGTCCCTTTACGGCCTATCTAAAGGTCCTGTGCTATACACCCATTGTGTGCGTACATACTGTACATTTCTATATGTGTAATAACCACAGACCCTCTCCAATAAACTCAGAGCATTATTCCATCTACGGTTGCAAAAGCTGCGGTGGTACTGTAGGGGGTCTGCAAATTGTTCCCCCATTTTGTTTTTATGTGAAAAAATTATAATTTGAAATCTCAAACTATCCCATTAATATGGAGGAAATTACAGTCATTGGAGCCAATTCCACGTTTTTTTTTTTTTTTTTTTTTTAGAAAATTCTTAGGTCCGCTGTCTAAAAAGTGCAAATTTTCAGGATGGAAAGAAAAATGTCAAGTTAAACCACCAAGACCTGATAGAAAGAATGCAGTATATATATATATATATATATATATATATATATATATATATATATATATATATATATATATATATATATATATATGTATATACACATATATATATATTTGTATACTAACAATCAAATAAAAGCTAGACAGTCAGGGAGAATAGAAAAAAATTTAATAAATGGACATTCAGGTCACATGCCCATTGATTGTGGTATAATTATCAGTGTACAGGTGAGACCCGGACACAGACAATGTTTGGAATAACAAATGTTTATTATACCAACAGGGGGCAGGCAAAAGACAGGTCAGGGGCAAGCAGAGTTCGGTAATCCAGAGTAGTGGGACACAGGTACAAAACAGCAGGCAGGCTCAGGGACGGAGCAGGCAAGGAAAGGTTGAAACCGGGAAACCAAGAAAACGGGCACTTTAGAGAGAGAGGAGTAAAGGGGGAAAACGCTGGTACTGTAGGCTTGATGAACAAAAAACTGGCAACAGCCAAACATAGATAAATACACTGGGGCTAATGAGGAAGATGGGCGACACCTGGAGGGGGGTGGAGACAATCACAAAGACAGGTGCCCCGGATGAAAATGTAACCAAAGAAGGCACAGGGATGCTTAAGGTCCTGGGCAGAACGTTGGGACAGGACAGCCCTCACTCCGATATCCGAAGCATTGGCCTCCACCACGAACTGACAGGAAGGGTCAGGATGAATCAATATAGGGGCCATAGTGAAGTGGTGCTTAAAGTCCCGAAACGCCTGGTCAGTGGTCGTGGACCACGTGAATGGAACCTTGGTGGAGGTGAGTGCGAACGGGGGGAGGCCAGGGTGCTGTACCCACGGATAGAGGGGAGATAAAAATGGGCAAACCCAGGAAGCGTTGCAGCTGGACTCTGGACCCGGGCTGAGGCCAATCCACCACCGCTCTCACCTTCCCAGGATCTGGACAATCCCAGCGGAAATGATGAAGCACAGAAAGGGAATGGTGGAGCGGTGAAATTCACACTTTTCTGTCTTTACAAACAGTTGATTCTCCAGAAGGTGCTGGAGAACCTGTCATACATGGAAAACGTGCTCTTGAGGAGAGCGGGAGAAGACGAGGATGTCGTCAATGTACACGAAGACGAACCTGTTCAACATATCGCAGAGGACATCATTCACCAGGGCCACAGCAGGGGCGTTCCACTCGTCTGCCTCTCGTATCCGAACCAGGTGGTAGGCGTTCCATAGGTCCAACTTGGAGAAGACGGTGGCCCCCTGGAGTGGCTCGAAGGCAGAGGATATGAGTGGTATTGTGTAACGGTTCTTCACCGTAATTTTGAGGCCCCGATAGTCAATAATAATTGAGGCCCCGATAGTCAATGCACGGAAGAGGAAGAGGGACGGATAAATCCTGCCGCTAGGGAGTCCCCAATGTAGGTCTCAATAGCCTTGGTCTCTGGTCCCGACAATGAGCACAGCCGTCCCTGGGGCGGCGTCCTGCTAGGAAAAAGGTCAATCCCGCAGTCATAGGGGCGATGCGGCGGAAGCGAATTGGCCCGGGCCTTACTGAACAGCTCCCCGAGGTCCTGGTACTCCGCGGGAATGGCGGAGAGGTCTGGGGAAGCCTCCGAGCCCCCAAGAAGAGTGGGTGAGGCAGAATGGGCTCCAGCCCATAATGGCCCACGTGGCCCAGTTGATGAGGGGATTGTGCCGTTGGAGCCAGGAAAATCCCAACACCACGGGAATGTGAGGAGATTTGATTAGCAGAAATTGCACCATCTCGCTGTGATTCCCTGACACCCGTAGTTTGATGGGAGTGGTGTTATGGGTGACCCGCCCAATAGAGCAACTGTCCAGTGCTCTAACCTCCATGGGTATGGAGAGGGGCTGAGTGGGGATGGCCACAGCCAAACATAGAACACAGGGATAAATACACTGGGGCTAATGAGGAAGATGGGCAACACCTGGAGGGGGGTGGAGACAATCAAAAAGGTAGGTGAAACAGATCAGGGTGTGACAATAATGTTTGAGCAGAGGAACAAAGCATTAGCCATAATAAAATGCATAGAATTGCATTAGCTTTGAAACTGCTAATTGTCTCTCTCAGCTCCATGCCAAACTGTGTAGAAAATGTTCTCTAGCTAATAGACCAAGTTAGAGTTTACACTTCCTCTTCCCATGAATTGGGATGTCAAAATAATGACTGTCTACCAGTTACTTCTACTTGCCCGTAACATTCACCTGATGATGATAAGACTAACATATGATAAGTGGTTCCTGGGTCACCAGTTTGTCCCTGGGCAAGAACATTTTGGAAACCCCTGGTATGAAAGTACTGTATACCTGGCTCCACTGCTACAGTATAATGTATACAATGTTGACTCACACAGTGACCCATGATTTGGGAGGTCAAAATAAAGACTATCTACAAGTTAATTCTACTTGCCAGTATCATTACTTGAGTAAAAGTAAAGATACCTGAATAGAAAATGGCCCAAGTAAAAGAGAAAGTCACCCAGTAAAATACTACTACAGTAAAAGTCTAAAAGTATTTTATTTTAAATATACTTGAGTACCAAAAGTTAAAAAATGCAAGTATAAATCATTTCAAATTCCTTATATGAAACAAACCAGATGCTAAAATATACTTAAGTATCAAAATATACTTAAGTGTTATACTTAAGCAAACCAGACAACACAATTGTCTTTTTGTTTTTAAATGTACGGATAGCCAGGGGCACACCAGATCCGCCAGATCAGAGGCAGTAGGGATGACCAGGGATGTTCTCTTGATAAGTGCGTGAATTGGACCATGTTCCTGTCCTGCTAAGCATTCACAATGTAACGAGTACTTTTGGGTGTCAGGGAAAAAGTATGGAGTAAAAAGTACATTTTTCTTTAGGAATGTAGTGAAGTAAAAGTTGTCAATAATATAAATAGTAAAGTAAAGTACAGATACCCCAAAAAACTACTTAAGTGTTACTTGAAAGTAACACTGACAGTATGTGTATGCTTGCCATGTCCACTTGCGTGTATGTGTGTGTTTGCATTTTCATGTGTGTAAGTCTTTGTGTGTGTGTCCTCCCACTCAGTATCCATCCTGCAGGCTGTCTTCCTGTTCTGCTATTAGTCACATTATATCCTACACATTTAACTCCTTCACTGCACAAACACACACGTGCACACACACACACACACACACACACACACACACACACACACACACACACACACACACACACACACTCACACACACTCACAAAGTGCACACACACACACACACACACAGTAGCAAGGCACATTAACCCGTTCACTGCACACACACCGCAATTTTTTCCATCCACTCGTTGGTTGAAATAACAGTAACACATTGATCCACTGCTCTTCTCTCTCTCTCTCTTTCTGTTCTCTGCCTTGTTCGCTTTCTCTTGTCAGTCTCTCTTACTCTCCCTTTCTCTCCCTCCCCTCTTGCCCTCTATCATCTCCTATTCCCTCGTTTCTCATGCTCTTTCCCTCCTTTTCTCCCTCCTCTCTCCCCCCGTTCTCTCCTTCTCTCTCCTCTCCCTCCTCTCTCCCCCCGTTCTCTCCTTCTCTCTCCTCTCCCTCCTCTCTCCCCCCTTCTCTCCTTCTCTCTCCTCTCCCTCCTCTCTCCCCCGTTCTCTCCTTCTCTCTCCTCTCCCTCCTCTCTCCCCCCTTCTCTCCTTCTCTCTCCTCTCCCTCCTCTCTCCCCTCGTTCTCTCCTTCTCTCTCCTCTCCCTCCTCTCTCCCCCCTTCTCTCCTTCTCTCTCCTCTCCCTCCTCTCTCCCCCGTTCTCTCCTTCTCTCTCCTCTCCCTCCTCTCTCCCCCCTTCTCTCCTTCTCTCTCCTCTCCCTCCTCTCTCCCCCGTTCTCTCCTTCTCTCTCCTCTCCCTCCTCTCTCCCCCCTTCTCTCCTTCTCTCTCCTCTCCCTCCTCTCTCCCCTCGTTCTCTCCGCTCTCCTCTGTTGTTGGTAGTCTTGTGTCTCATCATGTTTAAAACGGTTTTGTCTCCTCACCCCTCACTGCATTCATTCACTTTCTCTCCTCCACCCATCTCTCTCCATCTCCCTCCTCCTCTCCTCCTCCCATCTCTCTCCATCTCCCTCCTCCTCTCCTCTTCCTATCACTCTCTCTGGCTCAAACGTATCCGCCATCTCTCCCCCTCCATTTCTCCTCTGTTCTATCCATCATTTTTGGGCTTTTCCAACTTCCGTCCATCTCACTGTTTTTCTTGCATTTCCAAATCATGTTCACCTGCCAATATTTTCACCTGTCCACTTCTCTCCTCCACCCTCCCATCCTCTATTCTTCCACCCTGCCCTCCCTCCCTCCATCTCTCCCTCTCCTCCTCTCTGTTTTGTCTCCACAGTCACTGTATCACTCAGATTCTAGACAGTGTTCATCACATTCACCAACATGACATAGTGCACAGGGACCTGAAGGTCAGTATGTGTAGAGACCAGCTGCACTCCTCTTCCTCCCCCCTTCCTTTGCCCGACATCTCCCCCCCCCCCCCCCCCCACCCCCTGCACCTCTGCCTGCACCCTCGCCCCCTCCGTCTCAGTCTGCCTGTCCTGTCCGTCTTTCAGTCTGTCAGTCTGTCGGTTGCTCTGTTGGGTGTCGATGTGCTTGTTCATTTTATCCTATCTGATCTGCATTTCCCTTTCTATGCTACTCTTGTTGCACTGACTGTCTAACTTCCTCCTCTTGAATCCTCCTCCCTAAACCTTTGACCCCCCCCCCCCCCCCCTCCAACCTCCTCAACCCCCTCAACTCCCCTTGAAGCTTCTCAGGCTTCAGCGACCGTTTCTCACGCCCAAGATCTGCGTCCCAAATGGTTCCCCATTCCATCTATACTACACTACTTTTGACCAGAGCCTTATGGGCCTTGGTCAAAAGTAGTGCACTACAGTAAATAGGGAATAGGGTCCCTTATTTATAACCGTTGTGTACATTTTACATTAAATATCTGCGTGCGCCATTTGGGCCACGCCATACATACGCATGTTTCCCGTTATAAATCAGACCTATCATGAGTGAACAAGCATTATAACTCTGCCTGAAAAAAACGCCCCATCATTCACCTTTTATGGAGACAATAACGCCCTTATTTGCTGTATACTTTGGAAGTATTGGAATTAGGCCAAAACTGTATCTAAATATCAATGGCGAACTTGATCAAATGTCTTGTTGGCAGAATGGCGACATTTGTTCTATCTGAATGTTTCTAAAAGACAAAAACAACATTATTGTGGACTTGTAAACAGACTGTTTGAATAGGAACCTAAATATGCTGCCCAGTGAATCTGAAACATTATCGACTCAGTTTTTTTTTTTTTTAACTACAGTAGCCTACACACTTCTATGCAAATTATCAACTGTCTGTTCAACTGTATGTTACAAACTGTCCTCCCTTTCGCAACAAAAACTTGAAATTATAATAGTTTATCTAATAGGTCCAATTAAATGAGAGATGCGCATGGAAATCTGTTGTAATACGTTTTTCTGCAATGGTTATGATAAATGTAATATGTTTAGAAATTACATATTGTCTACTCAAGAAATTTGACATTACAGTATTCAGACGTAGCCTACAGAACGTTAATGGAAAAGGTTAACCGTCTGTTCTACAGTTAAACTGCCCATCGGATCGCGTAGAGCAAAATACTTAGTAAATAGTGGGTAGAATTAAATGAGAAAAGGGACGAATGGAAGCCTATCCTAACTTGTTGTAGGCCTGGTAGGCTATTTCGCAAGTATGAAACCATCACAGTCAGAAACAGTGAGGGATTTATTCTGCAATGATCATGGAAATGAAATAAATCGTAGGAAATAGATGCCAATTAATAATTATTTTACAATGCAAAGATAAAAAATAAATAGATTTTCACTCTTCTCACTAATGGCAAATGATTGCATCTTGTTATTATCTTTAGCTACCTGTTTTTTGTTATAAATATGCGTGTCATCATACAGTATTTTCCTGCACAAAGCTACTACTAGGCTACTTGTTTTCCTGTGCGTGCACATGGCCTAAAGTTTTTCGCGAGGATAAGCACATTCTCACGTCAAGTTACGTTTGTTTTTATGCCTAAAAACTGGCACACGCATGTTTTGCCTCATATTTTGTGCATACGCAGCCTTTATAAATGAGGCCCCAGGTCTCTAAACCCTTCCCTTGTTCGAGCTGATCTTCATCAATTCCCCTACTCCTTCCCTCTTCTGCTCCCCTCCTCCCAATCCCCTCGAACCCCCAAAGCCACGTTAAGTCGTTGTTTTTGTTCCATCGAACCCCTTTTTTGAATCGCAGGGACAAGAGATCTTCTTCATTTTAGTTTGACAAAGCTATCACAGGATCACAGATGAAAAATCATTATTTCACACAAAAAAAGTAGTGTGTGATCAAAACAATATCATATGTTATATACTGTATTCTACAGTGTCATACATATAACGTGATGTATATTGTCTTGGTTTGAGACAGAGGTGTAGGTATCTAGGTCTCAGAGCTAGACAGCTGACAGAGTGGGGGAGGTTTGGGTCAAATACGTAGATACACACCCACACACACTATGTCATCCCGTAAACCAAACCAGTTAACTCTTCCTTCCTAACACACACATGCACACACACACACACAGTGCTGCCTGCGGATGTGACCTGGCTAGTATTTATTAATTGGGAGACCTTTAGAAACAAGACTAGGGATCCTAATTTATAGCCCTGAACTTTACTGCCAGGCAGGTCCAAGTCGGCGTCAATCTGCTAGCTAGCTCACACCAAGAGGCTCCTATAATATCCTCTCTTTCTTTCCCTCTCTCTCTTTCTCTCTCGCTTTCTCTAACCCTATTTCTCCCTCGTGTAAACTCTAGAATTCCTCTCTCTCTCTCTCTCTCTCTCTCTCTCTCTCTCCCTTTCCCCCAAAAAGCACACATACGCGCACACACACACACACACACACACCCACCCACACACATGCGCCTGCATCTCAACACACTCCCTCTCTCTCACACAGTCCCTCCAACCTAACACACGTGTGCATGCAGCAGCACACCTCCCTGTGTTGGATCATGACAATATACATGCTACCTATCTATGCACACACGTACCTGGCCTCTTACCATATATCTAGCTCCTCCACACATAGATATATGCCTGTCTGTGAATAGTCCAAACCTCATCATAAGAACAGCAGGCCCGCCTGTGCTCTTCTGGTCTCTATCTGAAATAGACAGAATGGTGACAGGTTGTGTCAGCAAAGGCTGGATAGGTACACAAGTAGCTATGCTGTTGGTCTTAAGAGTCTTTTCAAGGTTTGTTTTTAGCCGTGGGATAGAAAGTCACACCCGGCCCCTTACCTCATCCTCTCCCCTAGTCCCTTCTCACTTTATATAGTAAAATGGGTGATTTAGAATTCACCTGCAGCCAACCATGGAACACAGTGTTCTGTTGAAAACAGTGTGTAGTCACTTTATGAGTATACACCTCTATATCGTCTGTGGAACAATAGAATGTCCCAATAGAATCGACTCTAGAATCTATAATATATTCTTATCCATAGGACCCACAACTTTGCCTGTCTAGTCCAACCCAGTTCACCTCATGGACCAAGATCATGGACCCAAATAGCCAAACATTCAATTAAATGTTCATAAATTCTCATGCCTTCTCAAAAAATCATCATACATTTGATGTTGCCTCTTCCTTTTTACTTGAAAGTTGACAATTGATCTGTAATTTATTGGATGGGTGAAGACCAGCTATATGGTGGGAACTCCAATTGACAAGGCACATCTATACAATTCTTTTAGGTTATTGGTCACCTAATTGGTAGCTAGCCATTCTATCGCCAAACCGTTGGGCGATTAACTTGGCCATGGGTTGGACGAGGCCGGTGACAGTCAGGCAAGAAGGTGTGTATGTGTGACAGAAGTCCCCCCCACCCCCACCTCCCCCGCTACCTTTACCCTTGAACCCCCAACCCCCCCCCCCCAACCCCCCCCCCGCCTGTGCACGGGATTGTAGCTATGCTGTTCAGACTAACATGCGCCCCCTGGTGTTTGCATGCAGTCATTGCATCCAGCAGATCCTGGAGGCGGTGCTACACTGCCATCAAATGGGTGTGGTGCACCGAGACCTGAAGGTGAGTGATGACAGGTATCACCTTGCTGCCTGTATGTTGTACCTTGTGTGTGTCCAATGTGTATGTGTGTGTAACTGTTGCCCTTTCAGTATGTGTCCAGTGTGTATAGGTGTTTGTGTGTTGGTGTAAGTGAAATTTTACAGCATCACTGTTTGTGGATTGTAGCTTTAGATAAGTATTTTGTCTCTTCCGTTATGTTGTAGCTTGTCAGGCCTAGACATTAGTTTGCATATTAAAAGCAATCAAAAGCAGTCAGTTGGCTGTGGTCAGTCTCCGGTTTTCAGGTCAGAATCCCCCACCTACTTTAGCACCCTCTCTCTCTCTGCACCATGTGTGCTGTGACCTTTGGCCTCTCTGGTTGTGTCTTGCCAAATGCTGCTCCCCTATCTCTCTCCTGTTGTTGAAACAGCATCTTTCACCCTTACCAAATGCAGACACTCTCTCTCGTGTCCTCTTGTTGAAATGGCACCTCTCCTAGTCTGTGGAGAATGCCAGTATGCATGCTTGTTACGCTAGCTGACTGATGGCTCTTCTATGCTAGGCTAGGCTAGGCCATGCTATGCTTTGCTAAACTATGCCATGCTATGCTATACTATGCCAGCCCTCTCTTGGAACAGGGTTTGTCTGTCCTACTCCTCAGCCTAGGCTGCTGTATTAAAGTTAGCCCCATGTTATAATGATTCTTAATAGCCTACGGATTTCTAAAGGGTAATCGCTTTGTCCAATTTATTTGTCTCTATGGTGCTTTCAATGGAGTTGTATAGCTTCCAGTGAGACTGTATTTATGCTGCAACAGAAGCGGTTGCCGTTTACTGAGCCAACTGTGGCTTGCGGTCGGTGCAGTCCTTTCCTGTTCTGTCCTATCCTGTGTGTCTGTGTGTATGTTTACAGATCAGTGAGCAAGCTTGTGTGTTATTATAACTATTATTATTATATTATTATTATTATTATAACTAAGCCTTGTGTGTTATTATAACTATTATTGTATTATTATTATAACTAAGCCTTGTGTGTTATTATAACTATTATTATATTATTATTATAACTAAGCCTTGTGTGTTATTATAACTATTATTATATTATTATTATAACTAAGCCTTGTGTGTTATTATAACTATTATTATATTATTATTATAACTAAGCCTTGTATGTTATTATAACTATTAATATATTATTATTATAACTAAGCCTTGTGTGTTATTATAACTATTAATATATTATTATTATAACTAAGCCTTGTGTGTTATTATAACTATTAATATATTATTATTATAACTAAGCCTTGTGTTGCATGCTGCTAGTCTGACGCTGTAGTCTATGGGCAGTTCCACAATAACAGAGTGATGCTGAGACTCATTTTTTTCACAAAATAATGTATGTCAAACAAAAACCAATGATGCAAAGTTAACTCAAGACAAAGCACAAAGACTACTTTTAACAATTTCCTCAGATTGTTTTTTACAAAAATACATTTACTTGAAGAACAGTGCAGATGGAAAGTTTGGTGTCAGAATTACACAAACAGAACAATTCTGTTACCAAACTTTGCGTATGTACTGTTCTTTAAGAAAATGTGTTTTTGTAAAATGTTCAATGGAAATTGTCAAAGAGCAACTACCCTTAGAAAACATCGATATGAGTCAGAAACAGTTATTCTACTGTCAGAATTTACTTCAAAGTGTAAATAGGATATTTTTGGTCATAGAGTCAGTCTTGTCCAAAACAGAGTTTTGTGAGACTTGTGGTCGCTATTGCATCACAGTGTAAATTAATGTCAGTAGAATTGCCCTTTATGCTAAAGCCAGTGGCAGCCCATGTCCCCGGGCAGTGGCAGCATTCCTTTTGAAGTAGTGTTGTGTTTATCAGAACTGTAGTAGTGTTGTGTTTATCAGAACTGAAGTAGTGTTGTGTTTATCAGAACTGTTGTGTTGTTGTTGTGTTTATCAGAACTGTAGTAGTGTTGTGTTTATCAGAACTGAAGTGTTGTTGTTGTGTTTATCAGAACTGTAGTAGTGTTGTGTTTATCAGAACTGTTGTGTTGTTGTTGTGTTTATCAGAACTGTAGTAGTGTTGTGTTTATCAGAACTGAAGTAGTGTTGTGTTTATCAGAACTGTTGTGTTGTTGTTGTGTTTATCAGAACTGTAGTAGTCTTGTGTTTTACAGAACTGTTGTGTTGTTGTTGTTATCAGAACTGTAGTGTTGTGTTTATCAGAACTGTAGTAGTGTTGTGTTTATCAGAACTGTAGTAGTGTTGTGTTTATCAGAACTGTAGTAGTGTTGTGTTTATCAGAACTGTAGTAGTGTTGTGTTTATCAGAGCTGTTGTGTTGTTGTTGTTGTTGTTATCAGAACTGTAGAGTTGTTGTTATCAGAATTGTAGTGTTGTTTATCAGAATTGTAGTGTTGTTTATCAGAACTGTAGTAGTGTCGTTTTTATCAGAACTGTAGTAGTGTTGTGTTTATCAGAACTGTAGTAGTGTTGTGTTTATCAGAACTGTTGTGGCTATTTCTTTATTTAGCTGCCGCACCTATCAGGTTACAGTCCGCAGTACTGGGGCAATTCACCCAATAGGTCATAGTGTGATGACTGAGGACAACCTCTGAGAGTGTCTGAGTGGCGAGAAGAACTCTCCCATCTTGGAAGCACGATACAGCAAATAACAAATTAAGTGGGGACCACCAGACAGTTATGAATAATTGATTAGTGTGAAAAGTAAAGCAGGACTACAAAGAAGGCACACCGTTCTGTTGATATGCTTCTTCTAAAGTCCCAAAACAGAGAAATTAGGCTAAATTACTCTGGTTTCACAATTGGAGTGTCGTTTCAATGGAGGCCTGCCTGTCTGTCTGTCTGGCTGCATCTCGTCTCTCTCCTCTCCTCCACTTCCTCAGAAGGAATCTGAGCACCCCTGTCTGGAATGCTGCAACAGCTCCCACTCTGCTCCTGCGAAAGGAAAGACGACGGAAGAGAAAGAGAGAGAGAGAGAGAGAGAGAGAGAGAGAGAGAGAGAGAGAGAGAGAGAGAGAGAGAGAGAGAGAGAGAGAGAGAGAGAGAGAGAGAGGAGAGAGAGAGAGAGAGAGAGAGAGAGAGAGAGAGAGAGAGAGAGAGAGAGAGAGAGAGAGAGAGAGAGAGAGAGAGAGAGAGAGAGAGAGAGAGAGAGAGAGAGAGAGAGAGAGAGAGAGAGAGAGAGAGAGAGAGAGAGAGAGAGAGAGAGAGAGAGAGAGAAAGCTGGGAATCGTTCCATCCCAAACACCCACACACAGGCCCTCACTGCTCTCAAGCGCAGCAATCTCTTTCTATCACACACTCTCTCTCTCTCGCTCTCTCACACTCGCGCTCCCTCACCTAACCCACTTTATTGAGTGTGTGTGTTTGTGTGTGTGGTGTGTGTGTGTGTGTGGAGGGAGGGAAGGACATAGATTTATGTGTTGCTGCAGAGGGCTGCTATTATGCGATGTGCAGAGAAAGATGTTGTCTGTCTGTCTCTGTGTGTCTGTCTGTCTGTCTGTCTGTCTGTCTGCGCGTGGTGCATTTCATTTCTGTGTGTTTGTGCGCGTGGCCTGGACATTGTGTGTCTGGATATTGAAACCTATTTATTGGAAACTTGCAGGTTAATCTAAATCCCACCCACAATCATAGCAGGGATTATTTTAGTGCTGCAGTGTTGGCAAGTTTTAACTTTATCCATACAAATGAGTAAACCCTGAATCATATGATATGGCTGAGGGGGAGATGACACCAAGTAAGTAACCGCCTCAGGAACTCTCTCTTTCGTTCTCCCTTGCTCTCACTCTTCTTCTCTCTCTTCCCTCTCCTTTGCTCTCTCTTTTGTCGTTTCTCTCTCACTTGCTCCCTTCACTCACTTCGCTCTCTTTCTCTCGCTCTCACTTCGCTCTCTTTCCCTGTCTCTCTCATTTGCTCTCTTTTTCACTCTTCCTCCTTCTGTCTCTCTCTCTCCTCTGTCTTCCGAGCAGCGCACAGCCCAATCTTGGTGGTTATATGCATCTCTGTCACAAATGCAGTATTCTTACGGCTCCGAACAATTTATGAAGATAGGTAGAGAGAGGAGGGATGAAGGGGAGATGATGGAGAAGAGGGGTAGAGGGAGGGAGGGTGGGTGGGAGGTAGAGGAGGGAGTGAGGGAAGGAGGGAGGGAGGGGGAGGGAGGGAGGGAGGGGGAGGGAGGGAGGGGGAGAGAGAGATAGAGAGAGGGGGGATGAAGGGGAGATGATGGAGAAGAGGGGTAGAGGGAGGGAGGGTGGGTGGGAGGTAGAGGAGTGAGGGAGGGGTGTAATGATGAGACATAAAGAGGAAGACAGGCTGCAATGACATGAGCTACTGCAATGCAGGGTCAGCAGTGACACTGTTAACACAGTGTTTATACCTCACACCCTCTCACAGGTGTGTGTGTTTGCGAGGGAAAGTAACAGAGAGATAGTTTGTATGTGAGAGAGCGAAAGGTACCAAGACAGATCTGAAGGCACTATCTAGGTGAAGTAGATATGAAGCCAGAAGTCCTCCTTTGCACATTGGAAGGCTAGGTAGAACCATCACCATATTGTCTTATACCTATTATGTCCCTTTGGATCTGCACAAATCAGAGCAATGGGAACTAGAGGAAGGGAATAAGGGTGACACATTTCTGTTCTGTAGAGAGAGAGAGGAGAGAGGAGAGAGGAGAGAGGAGAGAGAGAGCCAGTGGGGATTGCAGCCCATTATTAGAGTCCCCCTCTGACAGAGAGTAATGAGGCTGTTCTATCTGGGACACAGAGAGAGAGAAGGAGAGTGGGGGGGGCATCACCAGCTCCCCACACCACAGCCCAAACCACTATGCCCTAAACCACAGCCCAAACCACTATGCCCTAAACCACAGCCCAAACAACTATGCCCTAAACCACAGCCCAAACCACTATGTCCTAAACCACAGCCCAAACCACTGTGCCCTAAACCACAGCCCAAACCACTATGCCCTAAACCACAGCCCAAACAACTATGCCCTAAACCACAGCCCAAACCACTATGTCCTAAACCACAGCCCAAACCACTATGCCCTAAACCACAGCCCAAACCACTATGCCCTAAACCACAGCCCAGACCACTATGCCCTAAACCACAGCCCAAACCACTATGCCCTAAACCACAGCCCAAACCACTATGCCCTAAACCACAGCCCAAACCACTATGCCCTAAACCACAGCCCAAACCACTATGCCCTAAACCACAGCCCAGACCACTATGCCCTAAACCACAGCCCAAACCACTATGCCCTAAACCACAGCCCAAACCACTATGCCCTAAACCACAGCCCAAACCACTATGCCCTAAACCACAGCCCAAACCACTATGCCCTAAACCACAGCCCAGACCACTATGCCCTAAACCACAGCCCAAACCACTATGCCCTAAACCACAGCCCAAACCACTATGCCCTAAACCACAGCCCAAACCACTATGCCCTAAACCACAGCCCAAACCACTATGCCCTAAACCACAGCCCAGACCACTATGCCCTAAACCACAGCCCAGACCACTATGCCCTAAACCACAGCCCAGAGCAAACTATTGGTGTTCCGTTGTGTGTGCTTTCATGTGCTACATTTCTGTGTGTTTTCTGTTACTGTTTGTGTATATGTGCAAATAAACTGTGTGACCATCCGCTGTAACAAACACACCACAAGAGTGTTTATATGTCTGTCTGTCCTCCGTCTCTCCCTCCTCCCTTCTCTTATAGTTCAAAGCAGGAGTAACCTTAGCGCCCCTCTCCTCCCCCCTCCTCCCCCCTCCTCCCCCCAGCCAGAGAACCTGCTCCTGGCCAGCAAATGCAAGAATGCTGCCGTCAAGCTGGCTGACTTTGGCCTGGCCATCGAGGTACAGGGGGATCAGCAAGCCTGGTTTGGTACGTTCTGACTTTACACAACATTCTGATCCTAGATCTGTGGTTCTGACTGTTTACTACACCAACAAGCCTGGTTTGGTACGTTCTGACTTTACACAACATTCTGATCCTAGATCTGTGGTTCTGACTGTTTTACTACACCAACATGTTTCCAAGCTTTATTCATCCCACTAGGGGTGACGTGTTAAGCTTGAAGTGAGGAATTGTGTTTGTATTTGTGTGTGTGTGTGTGTGTGTGTGTGTGTGTGTGTGTGTGTGTGTGTGTGCGCGCGTGTGCGCACGTGCGTGTATGTGTGTGTGCGTGTGTGTGTGCATTGTCGTGCTGCAGGATTTGCTGGCACACCGGGATACCTGTCCCCTGAGGTACTGAGAAAGGAGGCATATGGCAAACCTGTGGACATCTGGGCCTGCGGTGAGCATCTCACACATTTACACACACACACACTCTTTTGGGCACACAGAAACATGCACACACAGAAATTATACACACATGTATACCTTCACACCCAGACACAAATGCTTGGACACAAAAGCACAAAGTCAATATTCATAAAACGTGCTGATACTGTGTTTTTCTCCGTCTGTGTGTTTCACTCTCTCTCATTTTCAATCTCTCTCTCTCTCTCTCTCTCTCTCTCTCTCTCTCTTGCTCTCTCTCGCTCTCTCTCTCTCTGTCTCTCACACTCTCTCTGTCTCTTTCTCAGGGGTGATTCTGTATATCCTGCTGGTGGGCTACCCTCCCTTCTGGGACGAGGACCAGCACAAACTGTACCAACAGATAAAAGCAGGGGCATACGATGTGAGTTATTCAGGATCGGACCAGGCCTGCTCTCCTCTCCTATCTTCTCTTGTCTTCTTCTCTCTATTGTGATATCCCCTCACTCTATTGTCCTCATCCCCTCACTCTATTGTCCTCATCCCCTCTCTCTATTGTCCTCATCCCCTCACTCTATTGTCCTCATCCCCTCACTCTATTGTCCTCATCCCCTCACTCTATTGTCCTCATCCCCTCACTCTATTGTCCTCATCCCCTCACTCTATTGTCCTCATCCCCTCACTCTATTGTCCTCATCCCCTCACTCTATTGTCCTCATCCCAACACTCTATTGTCCTCATCCCAACACTCTATTGTCCTCATCCCCTCACTCTATTGTCCTCATCCCCTCACTCTATTGTCCTCATCCCCTCACTCTATTGTCCTCATCCCCTCACTCTATTGTCCTCATCCCCTCACTCTATTGTCCTCATCCCCTCACTCTATTGTCCTCATCCCCTCACTCTATTGTCCTCATCCCAACACTCTATTGTCCTCATCCCCTCACTTTCCTATCCTCTTCTTCGTAACTTTCTCCCTCTTTCTGCCACACTGCTCTCTGTTTGCTCTCCAGTTCTCTCTTTTTCCCCCTTCTCTTTTTGTACACCCCAACCCCCCCACCCCCCTGTTTCTCCCTTGAGCACATTAGTCCCATTTTAGGAAAGAATCTCATGGAGATTATGCAATTGAGCTATGATGACGCTTAACACCACAACACCTATTATCAAAAGACACATCGTCCCAGATCGCTTGCTGACAATTTGCCGTCACATCCCAATGTTAGATATATTTATTTGTTAATACGTTATTTATATAGGGCATACATTATCTTAGTAAGGAGGGTGCGACAGTAAACAGTACACTTTTACACCACATCTACTGTATAAACACAGTCTTATTTAGAGAGGAGTACCCAGTATATTTACTAAGGATATTCAGCAGGCTGTAGTCTCTGCTGGCTTTCTCTTCTTACTGGTTCTTAGTTATATAATTGATCATTCATTGTAATTGATTGGCCAGTGAGTGCACCTGGGACCTGTTCAGAGCGGTGGAACATTTGAAGCATTGCTGATACAATTTGATTGATTACCACTGTAATACGTTTCAATGATAGAGAATAATATATACAAATGGAGAGTCCAGAAGCCTAGAACCTGATCAAGCCAGTGTGTGCATGTTTGTGTATGTCTGTGTGTGTGTTTGTGTGTGTGTGTGTTTGTGTGTGTGTGTGTGTGTGTGTGTGTCTGTGTGTAGTTTCCCTCCCCAGAGTGGGACACAGTCACTCCAGAGGCTAAGAACCTGATTAACCAGATGTTGACCATCAATCCTGCCAAGAGGATCACCGCCCAGGAGGCCCTCAAACACCCATGGGTCTGCGTAAGTACACGTCACTATGTACAGTTGAAGTCGGTTACATACACTTAGGTTGAAATCATTAACTTTTTTCAACCACTCCACAGATTTAATGTTAACAAACTATAGTTTTGGCAAATCGGTTATCTACTTTGTGCATGACACAAGTAAATCTTCCAACAATTGTTTACAGACAGATTATTTCACTTATAATTCACTATATCACAATTCCAGTGGGTCAGAAGTTTACATACACTAAGTTGACTGTGCCTTTAAACAGCTTGGAAAATTCCAGAAAATTATGTTATGGCTTTAGAAGCTTCTGAGAGGCTAATTGACATCATTTGAGTCAATTGGAGGTGTACCTGTGGATGTTTATTTGCTCGACATCATGGGAAAACGAAAATAAATCAGCCAAGACTTCAGAAAAACAATTGTAGACCTCCACAAGTCTGGTTCAACCCTGGGAGCAATTTCCAAACGCCTGAAGGTACCACGTTCATCTGTACAAACAATAGTACGCAAGTATAAACACAATGGGACCACGTAGCCGTCATACCGCTCACAAAGGAGACGTGTTCTGTCTCCTAGAATTGAACGTACTTTGGTGGGAAAAATGCAACTCAATCCCAGAACAACAGCAAAGGACCTTGTGAAGATGTTGGAGGAAACAGGTACAAAAGTATCTATATCCACAGTAAAACAAGTCCTATATCGACATAACCTGAAAGGCCGCTCCGCAAGGAGAAGCCACTGCTCCAAAACCGTCATAAAAAAGCCAGACTACGGTTTGCAACTGCACATGGGAACAAAGTTAAAACTTTTTGGAGAAATGTCCTCTGGTCTGATGAAACAAAAATAGAACTGTTTGGCCATAATGACCATCGTTTGGAGGAAAAAGGGGGAGGCTTGCAAGCCGAAGAACACGATCCCAACCGTGAAGCACGGGGGTGGAGAGTCCAGTGCTTTGCTGCAGGAGAGACTGGTGCACTTCACAAAATAGATTGCATCATGAGGAAGGAAAATTATGTGGATATATTGAAGCAACATCTCAAGACATCAGTCAGGACGTTAAAGCTTGGTCGCAAATGGGTCTTCCAAATGGACAATGACCCCAAGCATGCTTCTAAAGTTGTGGCAAAATGGCTTAAGGACAACAAAGTCAAGGTATTGGAGTGGCCATCACAAAGAACTGACCTCAATCCTATAGAACATTTGTGGGCAGAACTGAAAAAGCATGTGCGAGCAAGGAGGCCTACAAACCTGACTCAGTTACACCAGTTCTGTCAGGAGAAATGGGCCAAAATTCACCCAACTTATTGTGGGAAGCTTGACCCAAGTTAAACAACTTCTTACCCACTGGGAATGTGATGAAGTAAATAAAAGCTTAAATAAATCATTTCATTTCACGTTGTTAAAATAAAGTGGTGATCCTTACTGACCTAAGACAGGGAAATTTACTAGGATTAAATGTCAGCAATTGTGAAAAACTGAATTTAAATGTATTTGGCTGAGGTGTTTGTTAACTTCCGACTTCAACTGTATTATAATATATCCAGGAGAGATAAGCACCCACTTATATACATAAACACAAATGCAAGATCTAACTAAGTCCCTGTGACTTTTGAGTCATGTGACTTACATTTCCCCTATATTTCTGTTCTTTCTCTGTCTGTCTGTCTGTCTGTCTGTCTGTCTGTCTGTCTGTCTGTCTGTCTGTCTGTCTGTCTGTCTGTCTGTCTGTCTGTCTGTCTGTCTGTCTGTCTGTCTGTCTGTCTGTCTGTCTGTCTGTCTGTCTGTCTGTCTGTCTGTCTGTCTGTCCGTCCGTCCGTCTGTCTGTCTGTCTGTCTGTCTCTCTCGCTCTCACACACAGCAACGTTCTACAGTGGCATCCATGATGCATAGACAGGAGACCGTGGAGTGCCTGAAGAAATTCAACGCCAGGAGGAAACTCAAGGTCAGCGGATCACTTTGGTATCCTGTGTCTGTTTCAATTCATTTGTGAAGGGTTTGCAGACCTCAAACGTTTTCTTAAATCAAGATGATTCCGTCCCACCTGTTCTATATCTATAGGTATAACCTGTTATGTAGCTATTTAGCTACATTGATATCGATTACTGCATTGTTGGGTTTAGAACTTGTAAGAAAGGTATTTCACTGTACTTGGTCACGTGACATTAAAACTAGCTATATGCCTAAATCTCAAATGAATGGAAAAGATTTGCACGATATTATTATCTGAAGTGTGGCCTGTTGTTGACATGACTCTGTCATATCAAAGCAGTCTTGGGCTTACCACCTCCCCTCTCTTCTCCTCTCTCAGGGGGCCGTTCTCACGGCTATGCTGGTTTCACGGAACTTCTCTGGTAAGTGTTGTGTCAACACACACACCTACTCTTTACTTTGTGTGGAACCTGCAAAGGTTTGGTGCTCTGGCTAGAAGTTGTCCTTAGGCACAGATCCAGGATCACCTAACCTTCCCTAAAGTCAAGGGGGAAAAGGCCGCTGACGAGATGCACAGATCCAGGATCAGCTAACCCTCCCTAAAGTCAAGGGGTAAAAGGCCACTGACAAGATGCACACAAATGTGGCAGGTATTTGCAGATGAGAAGTTGAGTCCAGTAGCAAATGTAGCAAATATGTTCACTTTCAACAGTATATAACTCAACAGTATATAACTCAACAGTATATAACTCAACAGTATATACCTAATTTTTCTATGCTACACAATCAGCAGTGTGTGTGTGTGTGTACTGCGTGTCTGTAAGCACCTGTGTGTGTGTGTGTGTGTGTGTGTGTGCGTGTGTGTGTGCATATGCGTTGGTCTGTATGTCTGTCTGTCTGTCTGGGAGGTTGGTGCTTCAGTGAACATGAGTCACTCTGATCGTAACAGCAGGCCATAAATTGTCAAATGATCTGAGGTCCTCCCCCGGCTTTATCCACACACACATATGCACTTACAGACACAAGCATGCACACACACACACTCACACACATGCACCTGTCTGCCGCATCCCCACTCCAACACCCTCATCTCCTCAGGAAGAGGAGCCATTATTAGAGTGAGGTCATCCAGGGATGAATCACAGAGAAGAGATGGATATGAGAGAGAGAGACAAAGAAAAAGATGGATGGGTGGAAGAGACAGAGATGGATCAGGGAGAGCAAGGGGAGAGGGGTTGATGGATAAGGTAGAAAGAGGAGAGGAGAATGATGGATGATAAAGGCAGATGAAAAGGTGAGTGAAAAGGAGAGGAGACGAGAGAGAAAGGGGGCGATACAGATGTAGGATCTTAACTTGATCACCCTGTTGCTGGAGAACTTTCCAGCAATGCAGTAAATGTAAAACTTGTAGTGTATTTGAGGTTAAAAAAGGCTTCTGAAGTTTGTAATTTCAACTTTGACATTTCAGACTTGATTTTCCTTTACGAAAAATGCATCAACCACTACAAAAATGTCCATTAAGTATAGTACACATAATAATTCAACATTTCCTGTTGCTGCAGGATTATTTTCCATCTGTAGCAAACTGGCCCAAATTAAGAAGGGAGAGGGTGGCGAGTGGCATAAGAGATACAGTACAAAGCAAAAGAGAGAATGAAAGGAGAGATGGGAGGAGGGTGTTAGAAGGGATGGAAAGAGAGAGGGGTCAGACAAGAGAAGTGAAAGAGAAAGGCTTCAGTATCCTTGACATTTCCTTCTAACCCTCATGAACTGTTCCAGTCGGGTATTGGATGATGGTGTCAGATGTATGACTAGCTGTGTTCAGTCCTAACAGTCACTCCACATTGAACCCCATTGATGCTTTATTTCAGTGTGTTGGTGGCAGTGATGTGTATAGAGGAAAATACCCTACACTGGGAGATGTTGGACAATTTATGTTATCTTCTTATGTAATTAGTTTTGTGCTCTTTTAATCCACCTCTCTTTTGGACTAATGAGCCATCTGTTTCCCTCTCTTTTTTTCCCTCTCTTCTCTGCCCTCTTCCCTCCATCCCTCCAACCTCCTTCTCTCCTCTCTTCTTCTCTTCTCTTCTCTCTACTGTCCCCCCCCTCTTTCTCTGTGGTGACTGTGTGTGTGGGACACTAACAGTCGGCTGTCGCTCCTCCGCTCCGATCAGTATCACTGCCGCCGCGGCAGCTGCATCCGCGGCAGCGGGCACCACCACTGGGCTAGTGGAACAAGGTAGCCTGGCACACCTGGGGGTGCTACCCTCCTCCCTCCCTCCCTCTTTCCTTTTCTCTTCTCGCCCTCTTGACCTCCTCCCTCCCTCTCTCCTTTCCTCCTAGCATGGGTGTTCAGAGCATGCCACTTCCATCGCCACCCCTCAACGACCACCCGACCTCTTTCTCTCCACTCACCTGCTCTTCCTCCTCTCCTGCTCCATCTCTCCGTTCCTTCACTGCACATAGCAACACAGTGGAGCATGCCTGACCCAACAAGACCTGTCCTTGTTCTCCCTCTCTGATCTCTCTTTCTCTCTCATTCCTTTTTCTTCTAACCCACCATTCCACAGCGCTTCAATCCCATCTTCGTTTGCCTCTTTTCATCTAATACCTCTATTTCCTTCCTTGTTCCCCTGCTCTACCTCTTTTTTCAAAATGTCTCTGTCTGTTAATAACACTGGAAAGTTTACCCCCCCTGTCATTTTAAGGATGGAACGGCCCATGTGCTGTTGGTGAATGCTGCATGGGGCACTGGACTGGTGCATGCATTCTAACACGGGGGGTTACGGGGATATGATGTAAGGTTAAAACTGTGAAAGATGCAAGGTTGGGGCTTCTCATGAAAAATAGTTTTTATACCTGTAACAATCCAAAGTTTTGTTGATGACATAACAACAGAAAGACAATAGTTTGCCAGTAGTAGTTGAGTGTGTAATTTCACCACAATTGATGAATGAAAAGGCTCTAGAATAACCACTACACAGTCTAGTGTATGGAAAGATTCCATCAGTCTTCTAAGTACATTGTTATTGTTGGTTACTGTACTGTATGCTCAGCAATACTAGCATTGGCTAACTATTCAATTTAACGTTTATACTGTTTATAGCGTAGGGATAGAGCTGCTGTCCTCTCCACTTCCTGCTGTCCTCTGTATCCACAAGACTGATCAAATATTGCGACTTCATACTGGCCTGTCTGTCTCTACATTAGATCTACTTTAACAAATCAGCCTCCATCCTTGCTTGTTCCTGTAGGGCCTGCTATTTACAGGAACATAAGTGACCATCTTAATGGTTATTAACCAATGTGACCCATTCTCTTCTTTCTCTTAATCTCTTCCTCCTCTCTTTCCTCCCTTCCTTCTTGCTTCTGTAATTTGTGGCAAGGTAAGGAGCGTTCTTGCTTCCTCTACAGCGCGGGTAAGCAACCCTGGTCCTGGAGTGCTGAAAGTGTATTGAATTTAGTCAATCACTGAACTGATCAATTAACTCAGTTGGTCAGGTGCGGTGCCTAGTTGGAACAAAATCCTGCGGTACTCCAGGAACAGAGTTGCCTACCCCTGCTCTACAGGGTTTAAGAACAGCATGACCTTTGGGTTTACAGGTTGGGGCAAAACACCATGGAATTCTACTTTCTCTCATTTTATGAAATCTATCTGAGCAATCTGAGAGTGAATGATGTATGTGAATACAAATATGTTTGTCTATGACTGCAACTCAGTGGTTGTTCTGCAGCTCAGACCACTTCCATTCTAGAGTCTGTCTGAGCTTCCTGAAAGTGTTCCGGAAGCTTCTATTTATTCAGATAGAAGGCTCTGGTCTGTTCTATCGTCGAAGGAAAAACAATGTCAGTTTATTGGAATAAATGTTGTGTGAAAAATACTGGGGGAAAAACATCCCTCTTCTCTCCCTCCTTCCCTCTCTCCCTTCCTCCTATCCTCATCCTACCCTCCCTCTCTGCCTTTCTCTCTCTGAGACTTCATACGAGATGTGAGAATGCACTTGACACTGTTATGTCCCTTAATGAAAACATGCCAGTGAGAGGCAGTGGAGGAAAACTCCACACAAATCCTACAGCTCTTGACATTCGAACAGTGCTCTTTGAATAACAGAGCCGGGCCCGGTTTCCCGATAGCGATGGAACTTACGAGGGTTTTAATGATGCATCTTTCCTACAATGGCCGAAAATGTAACGCGTTTCCCAAAACACCACGCAGAGAGAACGTTCGCTAAGTGCGTTGTTGAGGCATTTGTCGATACTGATAGGATCGAAAGAAAGGCAATACTGCTCTCGGATCAGCTTACTCCATTCAAATCTTACTATAACTTTATAATTAGTCCACAAAACTGCTGACAGATCAGCTCCTAGAGAGATATTATCACCTATGGCTGCAAATATTAAGTCGGCTAATTTTAATGCTTACCTTATAATAATGCACAAAATCAAGACTCATTGTGCACGGTAGGCTACAAATCATTAAATATATTGAGGCAAAAAAGTACAGACGGTAGCCAAATAGCCAAATAAAACTAAATTGAAGGAAAACCGGGATGCAGTCATCTCGGTTTTCATTTGAAGCATCTTTTTATCCTTCGCTTGTGTGTAACAATGCAAAGACATTGGTAACTTTGTATTTGCTGTCAACTTCGTTGTGAAGTTATCTGCGGTCACTGAGAGACAGATAAACATCTTGATTCTATGTTTAATGGAGATCTTCTGTGTATTAAGTGATGCTGTGAAAGGCTTGTGCGCAATGAAGAGAAACCAGAGTCATGTTGGAGCTAGGAACACAAGCACTTCGCTATACCCGCAATAAAATCTGCTAAATATGTGTATGTGACCAATGTAATTTGATTTGATATAAAGTGACGCGGTATGGAAAAAACGTAGTTATCAGTTGAGTCGTGGTAATTAGGTTTCTTCAAAACTGTGCTCTGATGCCTCTGATGGTCATTAGTAGCCTACCAAACTTGCTAATGGGCAGTCTCTAATGGCCTGTACTCAGCGCTCTATTGTCCCTCTAATCACTCTGACATCAATGCATATGAATTCGAACATCAAATCAAACACTTCATGAGAGCCCTGGCATTCAGAGTTTGAGCGGAATAGTTGTGCAGCGAGAGCCAGCTCCTCATAGCTGGTTGATGCATGAAATAAAATGAGTGTTCCTGCGTGAGAAAAAAATAGATTTGTTGGCCTCTATTAAAAAGAGGAGGATCTCATCAGAAAATCCATAACAAAAATCCCAAAACAAAAATCCATAAAATCACATTGTATGATTTTTATGTAATTAATTAGCATTTTATTGCATGACATAAGTATTTGATACATCAGAAAAGCAGAACTTAATATTTGGTACAGAAACCTTTGTTTGCAATTACAGAGATCATACGTTTCCTGTAGTTCTTGACCAGGTTTGCACACACTGCAGCAGGGATTTTGGCCCACTCCTCCATACAGACCTTCTCCAGATCCTTCAGGTTTCGGGGCTGTCGCTGGGCAATACGGACTTTCAGCTCCCTCCAAAGATTTTTTATTGGGTTCAGGTCTGGAGACTGGCTAGGCCACTCCAGGACCTTGAGATGCTTCTTACGGAGCCACTCCTTAGTTGCCCTGGCTGTGTGTTTCGGGTCGTTGTCATGCTGGAAGACCCAGCCACGACCCATCTTCAATGCTCTTACTGATGGAAGGAGGTTGTTGGCCAAGATCTCGCGATACATGGCCCCATCCATCCTCCCCTCAATACGGTGCAGTCGTCCTGTCCCCTTTGCAGAAAAGCATCCCCAAAGAATGATGTTTCCACCTCCATGCTTCACGGTTGGGATGGTGTTCTTGGGGTTGTACTCATCCTTCTTCTTCCTCCAAACACGGCGAGTGGAGTTTAGACCAAACTTCAGACAGGCCTGGACATGCGCTGGCTTGAGCAGGGGGACCTTGCGTGCACTGCAGGATTTTAATCCATGACAGCATAGTGTGTTACTAATGGTTTTCTTTGAGACTGTGGTCCCAGCTCTCTTCAGGTCATTGACCAGGTCCTGCCGTGTAGTTCTGGGCTGATCCCTCACCTTCCTCAAGATCATTGATGCCCCACGAGGTGAGATCTTGCATGGTGCCCCAGACCGAGGGAGATTGACCGTCATCTTGAACTTCTTCCATTTTCTAATAATTGCGCCAACAGTTGTTGCCTTCTCACCAAGCTGCTTGCCTATTGTCCTGTAGCCCATCCCAGCCTTGTGCAGGTCTACAATTTTATCCCTGATGTCCTTACACAGCTCTCTGGTCTTGGCCATTGTGGAGAGGTTGGAGTCTGTTTGATTGAGTGTGTGGACAGGTGTCTTTTATACAGGTAACGAGTTCAAACAGGTGCAGTTAATACAGGTAATGAGTGGAGAACAGGAGGGCTTCTTAAAGAAAACTAACAGGTCTGTGAGAGCCGGAATTCTTACTGGTTGGTAGGTGATCAAATACTTATGTCATGCATTAAAATGCAAATTAATTATTGAAAAATCGTACAATGTGATTTTCTGGATTTTTGTTTTAGATTCCGTCTCTCACAGTTGAAGTGTACCTATGATACAAATTACAGACCTCTACATGCTTTGTAAGTAGGAAAACCTGCAAAATCGGCAGTGTATCAAATACTTGTTCTCCCCACTGTATATTGTTTAGTATATGTAAAGACAACATTAAATTGAGAATAGTCTGAATTGTGAGAATATTATCACTTGTGAATGATGCCCAGTGTGTGCAGTCTAAGGCAAGAAACAGCACCTTTTCAAATCATATGCACATGCATCATGTAGCCTGGCCCATAGGCCTAAATGTTTTGATAAGGTTTGTAGCACAACTAAAGTGGCCAAATAACTCCAAACGTAGCCTATAGGCCCAAGACCCCTGGAACATTGTTTCTATTTTATTAAACTATATTCAATTGTATTGTTTTCATGGCATAGCCAGATCAGGCCCAACATAAGGACAACTCAGAGTATGCTATTCTGTTCTTCTGAAATAGGCTACATTTTCTTTAGACCTGCCTAAAATAAATAATTAACTTATTATGAGGGTGTAGGCTATATTTTTGTAAATGTAGATGTTCCAGAGGTTGGCATTATGGCTTTAGGTTATCCATGGAAGGCGGAGATGCTAAACGTGTTTGTTAATTAACGGTCAATTACCGTGAGGCCGGTCGTTATTTGCATGACAATCACCTTCTGACAAAATGTCAAGTTGTAGCGATTCACTTTTTGGGAAACAGGGCCCAGGTGTTTATCGTGCTGCCCGATGTACCTAGCAAACTGATGACTTTGCTCATTTAGCTATCTGTATGCTGGTAAAAATGAGATGCTATATCAATTGAGGCAGATGGAAAGGGGGATTGGGAGACTGTAGGAAGGAAGGGGAAAAGCAGAGGAAAATAAATTGCGAGTGTTGCATTATCCTCTCTCTTTTGTCTTTCACTCGCTCTTCCTCTATGTATTGGTTTCAAAGCTCTCCCTATTTTTCCTCTCTCTCTCTCTCTCTCTCTCTCTCTCTCTCTCTCTCTCTCTCTCTCTCTGTCTCTCTCTCTTTCTCCACACACCACCATGTTTTGACTTCTAAAGTGCAGGCTCTTCTGTCTCATCGCTGTCTCCTCTCCTCTCGTGGCCTCAAACACACTTTGTACAGGCTTTCCCTGTGGGAGAAGGGCTCGCTTCCAATTCCTCCAGAAATTAGTTTCTAATGGAAATTCTAATGGAAGTCAAGCCTTTATTTAAAATTCACTGCAGACTTGTGCAATGTGTGTAGAGAGAACTACAGAGAGAGAGAGAGAGAGAGAGAGAGAGAGAGAGAGACAGAGAGGGGAGAGCACAAGTTATATAGGGAGAGAGCGCTACACACACACAGAGAGAGAGAGAGAGAGAGGGAGAGAGAGAGAGGGAGAGAGAGAGAGAGAGAGAGAGAGAGAGAGGGAAAAGTGTTGATGTTGTGATAGGATGTGATTAGACTGTCAATGGGAGTCAGGCCTTTAAAGGTTGTGGTGGAGCTGATGATATCTAGTAGAGTTAGGGATGCGAGACTGGGACAGCCTTACTCTGACAGGTATAGAGCCCACCTGCTGGATGAGACAATGTTGATTGACAGCGAGGTAAAAGATGGGGAGGTGCACTTGTCAAAAAAATGCCTTTTGTGTGCGTGTGCGTGTGTGTTGGGTAGGCTACTTTCTAAATGTAATCCGTTACAGTTACTAGTTACCTGTCCAAAATTCAGTAATGTAACTTTTGGATTACCCAAACTCAGTATTGTAATCTGATTACTTTTAGATTACTTTGCCCTTTTATTTTTTTATTTGAATTATTTATTTAACCTTTATTTAACTAGGCAAGTCAGTTAAGAACACATTCTTATTTACAACGACGCTGGGCCAATTGTGCGCCGCCCTACGGGACTCCCAATCACGGCTGGTTGTGATACACTCTGGATTCAAACCAGGTTGTCTGTAGTGACGCCTCTAGCACTGAGATGCAGTGTCTTAGACCACTGCACTACTTGGAAGCCCAGAGGCATTAAAAGAAGAAAAACAATTATATTACCAATTGAACAACATTTATTGCAGGATAAATCAATGTTAGAGTTTACATAGCTGACCATATATGGATGTTGCATTTTACTTTATGGGTTGGTTATGTAGGCTTCTTCTAACCCATTGCTTTCTATAATTGATAATACGATTAGGCTATATCTTTGAATAAAAAAAGTAATTCTCTCGTTTTTCAAAAGTATCCGATTGCAACATTTTTGCAGGTAATATAATGGGTTACATGTAATCCATTACTCCACAACCCTGTTGGGAAGGGACCCATTTTGGACTCTAGCCCTGAAGCGGACCGGGGGGACAAACTCCAATATCTGTCTCTCTCTCTCTCTCTCTCTCTCTCTCTCTCTCTCTCTCTCTCTCTCTCTCTCTCTCTCTCTCTCAAACTCGTTTTCTATCTCAGTCTCTTTGTCCCAAACTCGTTTTCTATCTCAGTCTCGTTAACTAATTAACCAGTTCCCCTAAATGAGGTTCTGTTGCCCACGGCAACAACCCACATTGACTCTCGCTGGGCCTAACCCAGGAACAATTATGCGTGTGTGTCTGTTTCTATTACATAGGTGCACACATGTCTGTGTGCACATATGCACTGCACATGGCGTGTGTGTGTGTGTCTGTCTGTCTTTGTGTATCCTGGTGAAGTAGCTGGAGAGGATACTGACTGATGTCTGTATGACGTTTCCCCTGTTGCTGAGGATTATGGGTATTGCGCTAATCGTACTACTGTCTACAGTATCAGTGAACACACCTCCTCATCTCTAGGAGAATGTAATAGTTTAGTCCAAGAAGGGAATAACACATTTTATTTTTCTACCATGGAATAACTCTTAACATTTTATTTATCCTACCATGGAATAACACTTAACATTTTATTTTCCCACCATGGAATAACACTTAACATTTTATTTATCCTACCATGGAATAACACTTAACATTTTATTTATCCTACCATGGAATAACACTTAACATTTTATTTATCCTACCATGGAATAACACTTAACATTTTATTTTCCCACCATGGAATAAGACTTAACATGTTATTTTCCTACCATGGAATAACACTTAACATTTTATTTATCCTTCCATGGAATAACACTTAACATTTTATTTATCCTACCATGGAATAACACTTAACATTTTATTTTCCCACCATGGAATAAGACTTAACATGTTATTTATCCTACCATGGAATAACACTTAACATTTTATTTTCCCACCATGGAATAACACTTAACATTTTATTTATCCTACCATGGAATAACACTTAACATTTTATTCATCCTACCATGGAATAACACTTAACATTTTATTTTCCCACCATGGAATAACACTTAACATTTTATGTATCCTACCATGGAATAACACTTAACATTTTATTTATCCTACCATGGAATAACACTTAACATTTTATTTATCCTACCATGGAATAACACTTAACATTTTATTTTCCCACCATGGAATAACACTTAACATTTTATTTATCCCACCATGGAATAACACTTAACATTTTATTTATCCTACCATGGAATAACACTTAACATTTTATTTATCCTACCATGGAATAACACTTAACATTTTATTTTCCCACCATGGAATAACACTTAACATTTTATTTATCCTACCATGGAATAACACTTAACATTTTATTCATCCTACCATGGAATAACACTTAACATTTTATTTTCCCACCATGGAATAACACTTAACATTTTATTTATCCTACCATGGAATAACACTTAACATTTTATTTATCCTACCATGGAATAACACTTAACATTTTATTTATCCTACCATGGAATAACACTTAACATTTTATTTTCCCACCATGGAATAACACTTAACATTTTATTTATCCCACCATGGAATAACACTTAACATTTTATTTATCCTACCATGGAATAACACTTAACATTTTATTTATCCTACCATGGAATAACACTTAACATTTTATTTTCCCACCATGGAATAACACTTAACATTTGATTTATCCCACCATGGAATAACACTTAACATTTTATTTATCCTACCATGGAATAACACTTAACATTTTATTTTCCCACCATGGAATAAGACTTAACATGTTATTTTCCTACCATGGAATAACACTTAACATTTTATTTTCCCACCATGGAATAACACTTAACATTTTATTTTCCCACCATGGAATAACACTTAACATTTTATTTATCCTACCATGGAATAACACTTAACATTTTATTCATCCTACCATGGAATAACACTTAACATTTTATTTATCCCACCATGGAATAACACTTAACATTTTATTTATCCCACCATGGAATAACACTTAACATTGTATTTATCCTACCATGGAATAACACTTAACATTGCATTTTCCTACCAATAATGGTACTTAGGAAGTCATATATTGTTGTGTTTTAATAAACATTGTGATTATCAAACAGTTTGATAGGAGGACCATCAATTGAATAATGTTACAGATGACTCCCTTGTCCCCTTGGTACCATAATGCTAGAGTTTAATGCCTCTAAGCTCCTACAGTCTTTGATTATCTTCCACCTCCAGCACTACAATACACAGTCATATTAACTTTCCTATCTTGTCTATAAAATGCCTGTTGCCTTCTGTTTGTATGGCAGTCAAATGAACATGACTCCTACAGGTTGATGCTGTTGCATATGTGTGATCTCCCCTGTGTGTGTTCTCGCAGCATCTCTGACCTGCTGTCTCTCTCCTGTTGCTTCCTATTGCAGCAGCCAAGAGTTTGCTCAACAAGAAGGCAGATGTCAAGGTAAGGCCCTGTTCAACATACACATTCCTGCTCCAAACCTTCCCTGTTCCTCCTCCTCCACTTTCCCCTTCTCTTAACTTATCAGGGGTTTAGGCCCTGGTTCTTTCCCTCTCTCTCTCTCTCTCTCTCTCTCTCTCTCTCTCTCTCTCTCTCTCTCTCTCTCTCTCTACCTCTCTTTCTCTGCTTTTGATAAGCTTGCGTGTTTCTGTGTAGTTGAAAGTGTAGTGCTCAGTGATTCGTGAACGTCCTGTCTTTATGTCAGTGTGTGCTTTGGTGGCTGACTGTGATGTGGGAGAGAGTGTTGACTCAATTTGCAACCATCACAAAATAGTGGTCTCTAGTGTAGTGTATGCATCCGTTCATGCCTGTGTCTCCTCATTGCACCCCGTCTTGTCCACTTTTTAAAAAATGTTATGCCATCTGTCACTCCAGCATTCTTTCTTTCTCTTTTTTTCCATCTCACCCCTCTGTTCTTTTCTTTTCCACCTCCCCCTCATCACGGTTTCCATTTCCTGCTCACCCCATCTGCTCTTTAACCACGAGCCTCAATGAATCTCTATCACCATCCTCACCCTATCTTAGCTAATGCACCAACACATCCCACGCATTGTGCGTGCGTGCGTGCGTGCGTGCGTGCGTGCGTGCGTGCGTGCGTGCGGGTGTGTGTGTGTGTGTGTGGGCGGGGGAAAGGCAGAGCGGATGGGGAATAGTGTGAGAGCATGTTTGTTCTTGTGAGTATGTAAATTAGGGAGCTTGTGTACCTGTTGGTGTTTATGTGTGTGTGTGGTGCGTGTGTAATAAGCATGGATGTATGCATACGTGCTTCTGTGTGTGTGTGTGTGTGTGTGTGTGTGTGTGTGTGTGTGTGTGTGTGTGTGTGTGTGTGCGCGTGCGTGTGTGTTTGTGTGCGTGTGTGTGCGTTCAGTAGGGAATGTGACTCCAGTTCCAGGAATAGCCATGAGTTTGAACCCTGGAAACTCACCGGCCAGAAATAAACTCTCTCTTAAACACAAACACACACACCACACACACACACACTTCCCCCTGCTCTTCTCTGTGCCGTGCTCATCATTGCCTAGCAACAGGCCCCCCCGACACACTCGGCCTAACCGCTTTAAAATATTTAAATTGTGTTTTTCTTTCCTCCCTCCTCTCTTCGGTCCCTCTCTTGTCATTATTTCCCTGGTTGTATCGCTCCTCTGACCCCTCTCCTTGTCTCCTCGGTTCTTTCTTTCTTCTTCTGTAATGCAGAACAGAATAGCATCTGACATTTTCCACCCCGTTGTGCTCTCTCTTCTGGTCTATTCTGTTCTGGCACTAGCTGCTACTGCGCTGCTGTGAGGCCGTCGTGTTGCATGCCTCCAATAGACTTCCAGACACTTGTAGAATCTATGCCAAGGCGCATTGAATTTGTTCCTGTGACCCAACGCCCTATTAAGACACTATGATGGTGTTTCCTTTTATTTTGGCAGTTACCTGTAGACTACAAATGCAGTTAGAGGTTATTGTTCGGCTTTTTAATCATATTGGATGCCACTTTTGAATGGGTATTAAAGGGATACTTCAGGATTTTGCCAATAAGGCCCTTTATCTACTTCCCCAGAGTCAGATTAATTAGTGGATATCATTTTTATGTCTCTGTGTGCAGTTTTAAGGAAGTTGCTAACTAGCGTTAGCACAATTGCCTACTAGCGTTAGTGCAATGACTGGAAGTCTATGGTAACTGCTAGCATGCTAGTAGATACCTTAGGCTTCCAGTCACTGCGATAAGGCTAGTTAGCATTTGCACACAAAACAACCTCTAACTTCCTTCATAACGGATGAATAGACATAATAATGGTATCCATGAGTTAATCTGACTTTAGGAAAGTAGATAACAGGCTTCATTGCCAAAATCCTGAAGTAAACTTTAACATATCAGTTACAAAGCTTTTCTTTGCTACATAATTTTTTCTCCTTCCTGCTCTTTTCTTAAAAAAATAAAAAAATACAATTCCTCTTCACAAAAGAACGATTGATGATTTTCCGCTCCCCAACCTTTTCCTCTTGTGTTCCTTATGATGCTGTGCCATCCTCTGTTCCTGTCCTCCGCTTGGCACCCTCCCTTTCTTTCTGTCCTTCCTCTTGAGAATCCATAGAAGTTACATTTTCTATGTGAGATCCTCTTGTTCCTATGCTTTCTTTAACTGGTGAAATTGAACTTCTTTATGGTGGTTTGGAGTCTGTGGGTCCACCATGCTCACCAACCAAGGCTCTCATTTTATTCGACAGGCTCATCCTTCAGTACTTGCCGTTCATTTGTTGTCATCCGTTCTTCCTTTCTCTCCATCCTATCTTTCTCTCTCCCTCCATCATCCTTCCATCGCCTGGGACAGAAACGTAAGTCCAGCTCCACTGTCCAGTACATGGTGAGCATGCCATTTTAACATCCCTGGACCTCCATCCCTTTTTCCCCACTCCCTCAAATCCCTCTGCTTTTCTCCCCCATTTCTCCACTTCTCGATTTTTCTCTCACCTTCCTCATCGACTCCTCCTCCCTCTCTCCACTCCTCCTCCCTCTCTCCACTCCTCCTCCCTCTCTCCACTCCTCCTCCCATCTTTAGTTTGCCAGAGTCCTGTATGGAACTGCTCTGTATATTTCTTTCCTTTTCTTATGAGCTTGGAGTTCAGTTCACCTATCTAACCTAACTTCAACCTCTACATGTCCCTTCTGAAGAGGACGTGTGCTACATTGCAGCATTGCCCTGCCCTGGACTGCTATTAGTGTGCCGTTGTCTGTGGATGATCAGAGTGTCCTCAGAGCTGTCCCAGTGGAACTCTAACCCTATACATGAATACACACCCATATCCATATGGCCTCTCCTCGCTGTGCTCTAAGGATTTCAGTTGCGCGCTGTATACCACACTGCTGCAGGAAAGATGATTGGAATTTGAAACAGACTTTTACTAAAAAGTGTTAGACAGTAGCTCTTTGTGCGTGTTTCTGTGTTATGGATGAGTGAGCTACTGCATATGAAGATCTGATGGTTGATGAGTGAAGCTTTGTCTGAGCTGTAGAACTACTTTGGTTGATTTGTGTAAGAATGTGAGTGTGTGACTGCTTACAGTGTGTGTATTTTGTGGCTGTATTTGTATGTGTGTGGATTTTCTATAGATGTTGATTGGTTATCGGTGTCTGTTTACCAGCTCTGGTGCAAAGTTCGCTCTCTGATGGCTGTGTGTGCTCTCTCTCTCTCTCTCTCTCTCTCTCTCTCTCTCTCTCTCTCTCTCCCTCTCTCTCCCCCTCTCCATGGTTAACACACGACTAACAAACTGCTTAACCCTCACTGCTGCTCTGTTTCCTTTGAGCTCCTGTTATGCCGTGTATTAACCCATCACTGTATTTTATCTCACCTCTTAAACCATTGCCAGCTAAAACCATCACTTCTCTCATCATCATCATCATCTGGTCAAAAAGCAATCAAGGTAGAACAAACGTTCAATTAAATATTTTTAATAGTACTTGAACCCAGATCTGTTTGTTTTAACCCCTTTATCACCACGACCCATCCATCACCCGTCCACAGTATCTCACCCCACGAGCCACTGTTGTTAACCCTGTGTTGTCTCCCCTCTCCCTGCACAGCCTCAGACACCACAGACAAACAGCACCAAAAACAGCATAGTCAGCAGCCCTAAAGGAAACGTCCCTACTCCTGTTCTGGTATTGACTTTTAATCCTCCCCTCGTCCCTCTGCCCGTCTGTCCATGTGTCTGTCGGTCTATCTGTCCGTCTGTCTTTTTTGACTGTTTGTCCATTCCTTCCGTCCTTCTTCCCTTTCTCCCTCCCTCCTTTTCCTCTGTCAGTCTCAGTTGTTTGTTGTCACTTTAGAGCAGCTGCGGTTGGCTAGATGGCTCTTCGTTGTCTCTGTCAAGTGTGTGTCAGATGCTTTCTGTAGGAGAGAAGCCAGAAATGCCAGGTTGTGTCAAAAAGTGCTTCCATGTTAGAGATTTGCCAAATGTTGCTTCACTGTAACCAACTGTTACTGTGTATGTTTTGTTCCATGATGTTGCAGTCTTTTATTGTTTTGGTGTTTAGATAGGAGAGGAGCAGACGTCTGAGTCTGTGGGTGGTTGTTTGTCTCTTGTCTGACACTCAACTCTCTTCCCTATAGCAGAGATCTACTGAACGTTTGTGCGTGATTGGTTAGTGAAGAAGCTATATCGGGTAACAGGAAAATAAATGTTCCATGCTGTTTGTGTAGGAATGACACTGTACATAACATATAAATATCTGCGAAAACGGGAAGACAACTGATAGATTATATTTCATGATTAATGATTAGTTGAAAGCGATATAAACCCAAGCTTCAGCTGCGGGGAATTATGCCATTAAAACTGCTAGATGGTTGTGAACTACTTGGAGCATGGTGCAACACCAGAGTTTCAATGTGGGTAGATATTCTAAATATATACACTCTTAATAACCTTGGCTAAAAGTATCTGCTAAATGACCATATATTACTGAATCACTTCCTCTCTCCTGTGACTAGTTGTTTATTTGGGTGGCCTATAGTGAACAAAGTGGAGGATCTGCCTGACTACTGGGGGATATGAGAGCACTGGACACTTAACACTAAACAGGGATCAGGCCAGTTAGAGAAGAGAGCTGGAGAAAGATGCGGGGAAATTACAGGCATCCTACGATACACACCACCAGAACAACACATGCAGCCATATATCAGCATATTTTTAGGAGCCCTCAAAGTTATTATTGATACTCTAAGTAAAATCTCACATACTCTCTCTTTTGATGCAGAATATTTCCCCAAAACGTATAGACAATAATTTCACATGGAGGGCCACATTAGAATATATTTTTGCCATCGCGGGCCAGAATCATATTACAGGATTATACATCATGTGTATGACTGTGTTGACAGATATATCTACTGTAAATCACATCCAGATATGATACTTATTTTACTTTTTAAACATGAACAGAAATAAACCACATCCATGTTCTCCTTTTGGTAGGTATTTTCATGATCAAACATGCAATGAACTATGCTTTTATGAAGTTTACCACTTTAGTGACTGTATCCACAACATGGCTCATTATCAGAACACATTTACAGAGCACCTCCTGATGAATAATGCAACGCATCATTTTCTGATCTGTTTTCAGCTCAGCCACTTGATCTTGTATCCTTTTCAAAAGGCCAATGTTTTTTCCTGTCAAGTTTGGCCACCCATCAGTGGTCACACTGGATAACTTTTCTCAGTCCCAGCTTTGCAACACACTTATTAACCTCCTCCAATAAATCTTTCCCTGTGGTTGTGCTCTTCATTGACTGCACTGAAGCAAGCTCCTCTGTAATTTCAAAGTCTGGGGTTATGCCTAAGAATATCAACACGTCCTTCACTGCTCTCATCCAGGGCCAAGGAGAAATAGGTGAACTGTTGTTCTATATTCTCTGCGATGTCCTCAACACGCCGTGTCACTGTTCGTCTTGACAGGGAAACATTTTCAAACAGCTCTTTCTTTTCGGGGCAAAGTATTCCTGCAGAGTCATTTAAACATTCTTTATGTTTAGCTGTTGTGTGGGACAGTACATAGCTAGCTCTTGAAATTCCGTTGTTTGCTGAATGCAGTTTTGCGAAAAGTCCTTGTTGCTTTTGCAACTGAGAAAGCAACTCTTTCGATGCACTTGCCCTCTGCTCAGAAGACATACTCCTATATTTCTCTGCATGCTTCGTCTGGAAGTGTCGGGACAAGTTGTAGTCTTTCAAGACAGCAATGCTCTCTTTGCACACTAAGCACACAGCTTTCCCTGATATCTCAATAAATAAATATTTCGATGGCCACTCTTGCTGTAACACCCTACATTCATTGTCTACTTTCCTTTTCTTTGAAATCTTTGAAAAACTCATTTTTGCGCAATTTCTAGCTAGCTACTATTTGTAATTGTGACTTGTGTTTCAGCCTGTCAGTCACTGTCTGTCCTTGTACAG
>CM042401.1:6256942-6261942 GCA_023634145.1 Thymallus thymallus | reverse complement strand
ATATTAGTCCAGTTCTTCAGGGACTAGAATGTGCTCAATATTAGTCCAGTTCTTCAGGGATTTAAATGTGCTGCTGACAGAAACAGACAGATTTAGTAAAACCACTCATTCACTAACCTTTCAAATCAAATTGCTATATTTCTACCCCTTTATGTTTTAGCTTTATGAAGTGCAAAGTTACTTTACACTGAGAAAAACTCTTACAGAACTAAATCTGTCCCTAAGTATGTGTGTGTGGGTAAAATACTGTCCCCATGTGGCCTTGCTTAGTACACCAGAACTACAGGACTCAAGCAATAGCCTTGAAACCAACCAATGGCCCTGCGTATATCTTCACAGCTTTCACCCTACTGGGCACCAACTGGTTGAATCAACGTTGTTTCAACGTAATTTATCAATGTATTCTGGGGTGGAATCTATGTGGAAAATACATTGGATTTGAAAAAATTCATCAACGTGAACTTTTGTTTTGAGGGTGAAATTTCAACCACAGGATTATGTCATGGTAACCAAATTTCAACATAGACATCTACTATCAGAAAAAAAACTGTAGGCTTTGATGTTTGTCACTGACTATTACCAACGTGCTATCTTGAGAGTTATTGTTGAGAGATCTCCACTTAAAAACTAAATAGATTCAATGTTGCTTTCGAAGTAATTCCAAAGGGTAGCTTTTACAGAGTGAATTAAATGTCACCGTACTTTATCACTCAAATCATCAATGCTGCTATTTAGGCCTATATAGCATTTGCAAAGTCATCAACAGCTATTGTTTCAATTCAACCCAAAATGTAACTAAAAATTAACACACAATACTGTAGGCCTAGGGTTTCAAACTCTAGTTGATTTAAAATGCAATGATCTTCAGTGATATTGAATTGTTTTTGGTTGTCAACGCATTTGAAGGATATGTAACTACTGCTTGGATAGTTCCGTCCGTGCCACTGACAACTATTATGTTAGATGCACGTCTCCATCTCAACCAAAAATCTAAGTAAATAACTAGGACTAAATCAAATAACTTTATTTAAAGTGCATTTAAAGTTTGTTTTGATTTAAGTCCTGTTCTTTAGAAGATGGAGACTTGAATCCAACATATCAATGATTCATTTGTAGACTAATTAAAGTCAGACTAAGTCAGTGGCACAGATGGAACTATCCAAGCAGTAGATACAGTACATCTCCTTCAAAGTGTTGATATTTGGTTGCGTTGACAAGCAAACTCAATTCAATATTACTTTTGAAATACAGTAAATGGCCTAAAGTTAAGGTTATCTTATGTAACATTCAACCCTAAAGTTAGTTACACATCCATGGCCACATTTCGAGGTTACTGTAACTTTACATTTCTTCTTATGTAATCGTATAAAGCATAGATGTGATGTCCTTTACTCATGTTCATGCATAGGTCGTCACTGGTCTGTGGACCTCGTCACAATTGCTGTAATAATCTGAGCAGAATCTCAAACGGCATTGATCCTTGCACCATGTACTTTTAATGTAATCTCAACTGCAATCCAGGTCATTTGGTTCCGCTATTAGATGAAGCACAGTGATAACACATTAATCTGACATTGTAATCCCGTTGAAATGTTGTTGTGCTTTTAGATAATTGAAAGCATAGTGATAACACATTGGAAATTCAACTAACTTTTGGCAGTCTTTTTCAGTGGGTGAATATAGGTTGTAATCTCATTGATCAACGTCTCAACCAAATATTACCCAATTATCCATGTTGAAATGACGTGGAGTGCCCAGTGGAACCAACCTAATCTTGCAGTAGCTCACATTCTGTTAAGTGAAATGAAACGTGAGCGCAGCAGTCACTCGGTCTGCTTGACCAGGCTACGGTTGGCTTTGCGAGCTTGTACAGTGTTTATGTTTGTAATGTAGGCTATATGTATCAGCTATTTCCCTCTGTCTATCTATGTATCAATCTGTTTGATCTGTTTGTCAGTGACAGTCTCTTTTCGTGTTCTGTATGTAGCCTATGCAATAGAGGTATGGTTGCGTCCCAAATGGCACCCTTTTCACTATGTAGTGCACTACTTTTGAGTTGAGGACTCTGGTCAAAAGTAGTGCACTATATAGAGAATAGTGTGTCATTTGTTGCACTTCCTATGTATGGGAGAAGGAAGAACAGTAGAGGTAATAACCTTAATAATAGAACATTATTATATTATACATTTCTCTATGATGTTGAGTTACCGGTAGTTCACATCAGGAGATGGTGGATTTTATTGTTCAGGGTGTTTTGGACTGGACAGAGGTCCAGGATTCTGCATAGACACATAAACACACACACACACACACACAGACACACACACACACACAAGTGACCTCTACTCTCTTCCTCACACGACACACACTCCATCACACACTCCTCTGTGGAATTCTCCAGTGTAAAAGTGTTCCAAATGAGGGCCCGATATCCATATCCTATCATGCTAGGGAATATAGGCTCATTTAATCCACTAATTGGAAACCAGAGCTCCTTAGGCTTGCATTCCAAATGGCACCCTATTCCCTACATAGTGCACTACTTTTGACCAGGGCCCATAGGGCTTTGGTCAAAAGTAGTGCACTGTATAGGGAATATGGTGCCATATTGGGAAAAAGTGTAAAACTTTTCCTCTGGCAGGTCAGGGGAGAGAAACAGACACAGCATTCCGCAGAGAGAAACAGCTTAGACTAATAGGGTAATGGGAGAGAATAGATATGTGAATGGATGCCACACTGATGCCTGCCACATATAATTAATGTATCTCTCTGTAGCCTGCCCTCACATCTCTATATATCAGTGGCAGGCAGCACAGACAGAGACAGATGAAATGGGAGTGAACATAGAAATGGAAGGACTAAAACAGGTATCCCCATTCAGGTCAATGTTCTGTGATGGGTGTTGATTCTATTTATATGGGAGTGGAAGTGAACAGAAGGGGTGGATGGTTGGAAGCTGTAGCTGGCAATTCATGGTTCCTCAGGCAAGGCTATGGTAACACCCATACTCTGGTGGTATTAGAAATACACACACACACACACACACACACACACACACACACACACACACACACACACACACACACACACACACACACACACACACACACACACAGCAGCAGGGAGATGGTATTAGGCAGCAGGGGGATGGACTGTGAGGTGGATGGGATGAGGGAATGGGTCAAGCTGAGGTAAAAGGTTAGAGGTTAGATCCTGAAGGGATGCTGCTTTCTCTGGGATGCCCATGGGTGGGTTTAGTGACATGAAACCAGCTAAATGCTTTTGTCAGATGTCATGTAATTTATTGAATTCAAGGTCTGCTGTTTTGTTGAAGTCAAAGTTTGCTGTTTTGTTGAAGTCGAGGTCTGTTGATTATGTACTGTGTCTCTGTGCGTCGTCCTGAATACTGTAGGTGTCTCCTACAGATGTAGGATCTTAATTTGATAACCATGTTACAGGAGAACTTTCCTGCATTGCGGGACATTTTTTACTTGTAGTGCATTTGAGGTTTATAAGGCTTCTGAAGTTTGTAATTTCTACTTGATTTTCCCATACAAGAAAATCTAGCAACCCCCCCAAAATATTTACAATAATTATACAGTAATCCACATAATAATTCATTTTGCTGCAGGAGTATTTTCCTGCTGTAGCAAACTGGCTCAAATTAAGATCCTACATCTGTATACAACCATTGTTTGTCCTTCTAAGACAGATATGAGACCTGCCTAAACGTACACTCATCCCGAAGGTGTTTGTGTGTCATTTGATTGATTGATTGATTGATTTTAATTCATTGAACGTGGGTTTGATTTAACGAAGCAGTAAGAAGAGTGACAATTGAGTTTTTGGTGTTTGGCCTGTGTGTGTGGGTGGGTGGGTGTGTGTGTGGGTGGGTGTGTGTGTGTGTGTGTGTGTGTGTGTGTTTGTGTGTGTGTGTGTGTGTGTGTGTGTGTGTGTGTGTGTGTGTGTGTGTGTGTGTGTGTGTGTGCCTGCACGTATGTGTGTGTCCAGTGTGTTCCTCTCTGATGGTGCTTCTCCCTCCCCTCTGTAGGAATCATCTGACAGCAGCAACACTGTGGAGGATGAAGATGTCAAAGGTAAGAATTGGAGACCTAAGAGACGGTAGAGAGACAGGTCAAGGTAGCGTGTGTACCCAGCAGAGTACACAGGAGCTGAGTATAGAGAGAGAGAGACAATATCATGTGGATTGAAATAAGAATACCTGTGTTGATGTTGTCAGAGTCGTGACTGTGTCCTTCTGAGCTACTGTACAAAGAGAAGCTGCTCAAACCAGGCCATAAGCAGCATTTCGGTGTGATTGAATGCACTGCTAGACCCTGTCACCAAATCTACACCAAGAAGACAGTGAATGTTCCTGACTGACTTCGTCACTTCTTGGAAATTCCAAATTGTTTGCATAGTCAACTTATGCACAGCACTGACACACACACACCCCACCAAACATGCCACCGGGGGTCTTTTCACAGTCCCCAGGTCCAGAACAAATTCAGGGAAACGTACAGTATTATACAGAGCCATGAGTGCACGGAACTCCCTTCCATCATATATAGCGCAAGTGAACAGCAAACCTGGTTTCAAAAAACAAATAAAGCAACACCTCACGGCACAACGCCTCTCCCCCATGTTACCTACTTGTTGTGTGTATGTACTGATAATACATAAACATAATAATATTAATTATAGTATAATACATAATACTAATACATCAACAATTATAAATGTATTAAATAAAATCTATGAAAGACTTTTTTCTGTTTAGCCATGAACCCCAACACATTGACAGAGCTTGAAGATTTTTTTTATTTATTATTGCCTATTCCAAGTATGAAGACTAACCCAAGAAGATTGCTTGTGTTTCTAACATACATTGACTCAGGGGGGTGAATACTTATTAATCAAGGTATATTAGCGTTGAATTTTTCATACATTTTTAAGAATTGTTAGATTTTCTTTTCACATTGAGATTACAAAGTATTTCT